>OVBB01002175.1:0-10374 GCA_900406415.1 Isatis lusitanica | reverse complement strand
AAAACAAATCAACAATGGCGGTGAAGAAGAAAATCTCATGGAGATCATTAGTCGCTGGTTGTTTAGGAGATCCAGAAACCACAATGGCTCCGCCAAAAAAAGCCAAGAAAAAAGACGATGACGTCATCAAGAAACAGAGCTCGTTTCAGAGACTCTCGAATCTTGATTTGAGCAATCCGAGTTCCAACACTTTATCAGAAGATCTATCGATTTCCCTCGCCGGATCTGATCTTCACAAGTTCACCCTCGCCGAGCTTAAAGTCATTACACAAAGCTTCTCCTCGACAAACTTCCTCGGTGAAGGAGGGTTTGGTCCTGTTCATAAAGGTTTCGTTGATGATAAGCTTCGTCCTGGTCTTAAAGCTCAGCCTGTTGCTGTTAAATTGCTTGATCTTGAAGGTCTACAAGGACACCGTGAATGGCTGGTTCGTAATCTCATTCCATTTCACTTTCCCTAATTTAATGCTTGATTTAGTTTCGTCTCTTAATCTCTCTGTGTTTTATGTTTTTCTTCAGACAGAAGTCATGTTTCTAGGACAGTTAAAGCACAAGAATCTTGTGAAACTGATCGGTTATTGCTGCGAAGAAGAACATAGGACTCTTGTTTATGAGTTTATGCCTCGTGGAAGCTTAGAGAATCAGCTTTTTNAAGAAGTAAGCGCTCTCTTTCTCTATATGTTTCTTGTCCATTACCAAATCCAGACAAGAAAGTTTCTAAATTTAGAAACTTTTCAAATTTCCAGGATATTCAGCTTCGCTTCCATGGTCGACGAGGATGAAGATCGCTCATGGNTAGAAGTAAGTCTCTTTCTCTATATGTTTCTTGTCCATTACCAAATTAAGACAAGAAAGTTTCTAAATTTAGAAAGTTTCAAACTTTCAGGATATTCAGCTTCGCTTCCATGGTCGACGAGGATGAAGATCGCTCATGGAGCTGCAACAGGTCTTCAATTTCTCCACGAAGCAAAAAATCCCGTTATCTATCGTGATTTCAAAGCTTCCAACATCTTGTTAGATTCGGTAAGCAAAATAACGTTTCATCTTCCGATTACAAAACATCTTTTTACGTTTTAGAGTTCTAATCTCAAGTTTTTCTTTCTTTCAGGATTACACAGCTAAACTCTCTGACTTTGGATTAGCCAAAGACGGGCCAGAAGGTGACGACACACACGTCTCAACGCGCGTGATGGGCACGCAAGGCTACGCAGCTCCTGAGTACATCATGACAGGTCATCTAACAGCGAGGAGTGACGTATACAGCTTCGGAGTTGTGCTTCTTGAGCTTTTGACCGGACGAAGATCAGTAGACAAGAAGAGATCTTCAAGGGAACAAAACCTTGTGGACTGGGCTCGTCCAATGCTCAACGACTCTCGTAAACTTTGTCGAATCATGGACCCGAGGCTTGAAGGTCAATACTCGGAGACAGGTGCAAAGAAAGCAGCATCTTTAGCTTACCTATGCTTAAGCCATCGACCCAAGAACCGGCCTTGTATGAGCACTGTCGTCACTATTCTCAACGATCTCAAGGACTATAATGATATTCCCATGGGGACATTCACTTACACGGTGCCAAACACTCCAGTTTCTGACAACAGAGAAGACGATGGTCGTGTTAAGGAAAGTAATAAGCCACGTAAGAGTCATCACCGAGAGAGTAATCATCGCCGGACGTCGCCTACGGCTAACTCTCCGAGGACTAAGTCTCCAACAGCTAACTCTCCGAGGACTAAGTCTCCAACAGCTGACTCGACGACGGCTAAGTCTCCCGGCGGAGGAAACCACCGGAGAACTTTGAGAAATGGGTTGAGTTCGCCTATGAGAAGTGAGGCTGGTGGGGAACGGTACTAAGTTTTTCTGGTCTCACCAACCCCTAAATAATTATTTTTAAGAAAAAATCTAATGTAAATAATTAGTAGTAGTTTTTGTCATTTAATTTTGTAAAAAATATATATTTATTTTTTGTGAAAAAATGTTAATTTCCACATCTTTTGTCGTTTGTTTTGTTTGATCAAATCAAAGTAAGCAGATTCTTTTGTTTATGAACATTTTGTCTAAAGGAAAGACGCGTTATTCACTGTTGTTATTTTGTCTTTGGCTACCTTTTATGTTCTTCCTCCTTAAAAGAGCAATACTCTCTGAATTTAACGTATATACTTTGATTCGATTGCAAAATAGTTAAATGAAACTAAGAGAAAAGTAGTAAAATTGTGAAAGATAATGATAACAATGTTAGTAACAGAAAAACATTAAAACCAGAAAAACAATGTCAGTACCAAGTAACAAAAACATCAATTTATTTTTCACTTTTGCTACATTTCTTTTCGGAAAAGTATCATAATGGATTTTTTTGTTTCTTCAAAAATTTACAACTACCACGAAGAAACAGCATGACCACAACAAATACAATATAGATTATTCATTTCATAATATATAAAGTATAAATGTGGTCCGTGGATATATAATATATATCTTTATAAAAGAGAAATGGACATGTGCATGATTCAATTCGACCTGTCGAAACTAATTAAGCATCAAAGGAATCAACTGAAGATTCTTAAAGAAAAAAAAAATAATAACAATGGAAGTTCTTCTTGCTTTCTTGGTATTGAAAGTTATGTTAGCGAAAAAAAAAAGTATTCAAAGTTTTGTGTCTACTAACAACTTAGTTTGATCAATCTCATAATATATATGTAAACAGTGTCTAAAAAATTTGGACATTTCTATGGTGGATATTAAGTATTCTCCAAGTTTTGCATCATAGTTGAATTATTTTGTAGATCATGAAGACGACTAATCATCTGCCGTGGACGTGAAAAACCCCAAACCATTTAATTATGATCAAGCTTAGTGGCATGGATATTGCAGTTATTGACGAAGAAAATATATAAATACATTAATTTAGATACGTTAATCGGCCACAACATTCTTGGTTTTGGGTTTTGCTCGAATGACGTTTACGTATGCATTACTAAATATTGATGATTATGGTTATATTATATAGTCACCTAGTTTGAATCATTTGGATACAGCTTGCGCATTTCGTTTTCTTATCTCTAGATTAGGCGTGCATGCATGAGTAATTATATATATATATATATATGTGTGTGTGTGTGTATGTTTATAATACACGGGCAGACAAATATCTGAGACCAAAATGATCTTCATTGTTGGTAATAGTCAAATGACAGATAAGCTAACGATTTTCAATATAGAGTCTTAACTTTCTGCGAATCACCTACTAATCTCCCACTATGTCCAATTGCTAATATAAAATGACGATAATAGTGTGTGAAATCTTATAAATACAGCTAGTGTAAGAAAAAAGAAGAAGAGGAGGAGAATATGTGTGTGTGTGTTTATGACCATCATTTTTAAATTTAATTAGTCCTTGTATTGAAGGATCCGTATTGGATTATAGAATATTAGAGACTTAGAGTCTTTAAATATATATATACATTTTTGAGAATTCCGCTAGATCTTGATGTATTTTTTTTTCTGAATCTTTAAGTATATTATTTTAAGTTATTAGAACTTACTGTATTAATTTAAATTAGCTATAAAATAACAAAATATAAGAAAACATGACTGGAAACATATCTGTTTTAAAATAAACTAAGAGATGTAACTATGGAGCCAGTTTGGAATAAGAGAGATTAATCTCATGAGATTACAAGAAATAAAGAAAGAGACTGAAATTGTGAAAAAATAACTTCAAAGTTAAGAGGAAGCAAATACTGGATCGTCAAATATTGGATCGTATTTCAATGACATAATTTGTGTGCCAAAACGCAATTTATATTGATTAAAATACCTAAGAAAGAACTTAAGATGGATTTCTGGTTTAAGTGACAAAGTAATTGAGCAATTTCTTAATCAATTGGGTTTGGCTAGATGAAACCACCATAAACCTTATCCAGACCTAAATCCAAAGTTCTCCGATATGTGTTTAAAATGTTGCCGTAAAAATTGATCAAACTATTATTAGTATTACAATTAGCGATTGAACTATGTATACTTTGTGTGTGCATGTGTGCATGTGTGAGAGAAGGTTATAGCTTTTCTCTCGATCAAACCCTATGCAATCCATAGACATTTAAAGGTTAGTTTTAGCTTTTCTATTTCAGTTATGTTCTCATTTTTGGGTCTAGGCTAACTAAGTTTCGGAATTCTCAATTGAGGCTCGTTGTTTACAATTTTGAGGAATATGTAAATTTACTTCCCATCGGATGGTGTGAGGGGTGATAACTTGAATAATATAGATCTATTTCAATTTCTCTTATTGCTAAGTATTGTGTGACTTATTTTTAGAGTTTCACGTCGGAACTTGAGAAATAAAAAATGGCGCGGAGGTTCTGNTGTGAGGGGTGATAACTTGAATAATATAGATCTATTTCAATTTCTCTTATTGTTAAGTATTGTGTGACTTATTTTTAGAGTTTCACGTCGGAACTTGAGAAATAAAAAATGGCGCGGAGGTTCTGAATATTTCGTTGTATTGATTTTGTGACCTAAATGTCTGTTTATATACATCATACATATTTCTTTATCGATAAGATTTAATCAAACAAGAATCTAGTAATATGCCTATATTTACCGAGAAGGAAATATACATAGGATATATTTCCCTAATACCCCCTCGAGCTGGAGAATGGAAATCACAAATTCCCAACTTGGACAAGAAGACATCAAACTCTTTACGACCCAACAACTTAGTTGGGATATACGCCAGCTGATNAGAATCTAGTAATATGCCTATATTTACCGAGAAGGAAATATACATAGGATATGATTCCCTAATACCCCCTCGAGCTGGAGAATGGAAATCACAAATTCCCAGCTTGGACAAGAAGACATCAAACTCTTTACGACCCAACAACTTAGTTGGGATATACGCCAGCTGATTTGAAGAAGAGACGTGTTTGGTGGCGATCGTACCGTTGATAATATCATCACAGATGAAATGACAATCAGACTTTATGTGTTTCGTACGTTCGTGAAAGACGGGATTATTGCTGATATAGATAGCAGCCTGATTGTCACAATAAAGGGTCATGGGTCCAGAATGAGGAATACCAAACTCGAAGAGCAGAGACTTCATCCGTTTCAGTTCTTTAAATGCCTCAGCCATCACACGGTATTCAGCTTCGGCGGAAGAGCGTTAGACTGTGTCCTGCTTCTGGGCTTTCCACGATATCAACGAGGAACCAAGTTGGATGATCCATCCCGAAATAGAACGCCAAGAAGCCGGGCATCCAGCCCAGTCGGAGTCGCACCATCCTGTAAGGTGAAACGATAATGTTGATCGAAGAAGAATGCCTTGACCCAGTGTTCCTTTAAGATACTGGAGAACATGGAGAACCACCTCCCAATGATCGAGTCGAGGAGCATGCATAAACAGAGTCAAAAGGTGAATTGAGTAGGCCATGTCTGGTCGAGTGGCAGAGATATAGACAAGGTTTTCCAACAAGTCGATGATATCAAGATGGTTCAGAGAGCATATTGCTTTTGGACACAGCTAAACGATAGAAAACCAGATGGCTTGCACCCACGCATACCCGCTTCAGTAAGAATGTCCATGCAGTATTTCTGGTGACAAAAATAGAACCCCTGAGGGCTACGAGCCACTTCGATCCCCAAAATTTTTTTGAGGAGCCCAAGATCCTTAATATGAAAAAGGACAAAATATATGATTTAAAATCGATGATGGAAGATGACTTATTGCTGGAGATAACAAAGGTCATCAACATACACGAGGACACGAAGAATGAAATCAGTCTTGGAGTACACGAACAGAGAAGAGTCGGATCGTGTCTGAGTAGAACCAAACGTGCGTAAAGCTGTAGCAAGTTTGGCGAACCAGCAGTGCGGTGCTTGTTTGAGTCCATACAGTGACTTGCGTAAGCGAAAGACACACGTATCATTCTCAGGACGAAAACCAGGAGGAGGTTTCAATATAAAATTACTCGGTAAAATCTCCTTGGAGGAATGCGTTGTGTACATCTGGTGGACTTCGTAATCCTGTTTGGCGGCAATGTCAAGGAATGTGCGATAGGTGTTCATCTTTGCAATGGGAGCAAAAATTTCATCGTAGTCGACACCTTCTATCTGGTTGTTACCGAGAACCACAAGACGTGCCTTATATCGTTCCAGAGAGCCATCAGATCGAAGCTTGATTTTATAAACCCATTTACAGCCGAGAGCGATCTTGCCCGGAGACAGGGTTTGCAAATTCAAAATTCGATTGAGCATTAAAGTCGAATATTCAGCCGTCATGGCGTCGTTCCAAACTTTCTCTCCCATGGCCTCCTTATGGGACTGTGGCTCAACCACCAAAGAAAGGGCCACCAAATAGCAGCGATGAGAGGCTGAAAACCTGTCACAATTATGGTAAGCAGAGAGAGGATGAGCCGTACCTGAAGACGTGATTTTAGGGAGCGAAGGTGAGAGAGAGAATGTTTGAACCACAAAATCGTGAAGTCGAGTAGACGGAGTCCGGATTCGATGGCCACAACTAAGTAATGGCTGTGTATCTGACGTAGAAACATAGTCAGAAACAGAGTCAAAGCCATACANACCACAAAATCGTGAAGTCGAGTAGACGGAGTCCGGATTCGATGGCCACAACCAAGTAATGGCTGTGTATCTGACGTAGAAACATAGTCAGAAACAGAGTCAAAGCCATACGAAGGTTTTGAGCCCATTCGTCATAGTTCTGACCCGTGAGCAGAGGTTGAGAGATCACTGCTCCAAGGTTTTGAATATTTCAGATTTTATTTTATATGAGGTTCTTATCAGCTGAGATACAAGAAGTGATTCCAATACCATATCCATGTCATATTTTTGGTTTTGTATCCGCTACTCTTCTCCAAATTAAGATAAGTATTCTCTATATGTTATGATCTACATCAATATATGATCATATAAAATTTGATAAGATANTACTCTTCTCCAAATTAAGATAAGTATTCTCTATATGTTATGATCTACATCAATATATGATCTACATCAATATATGATCATATAAAATTTGATAAGATAAAATAATTTACATGAAAATTGGTACATGTGATCTGACTTATCTTAGGTAAATTGATTTATTAGTTAAAAATCATGTTTAATGGCTAATATTAAGGAATTAGTCAATATAATGATTTGTATTGGCTTAATAGAATGAACATGAAAATGACTTAATTTATACAATATAAAATTTTGATATTTTAATGATTATGATTTATTACCATCATTTTTATGCTTTTACATATAATTTGACCATAAAAATATTCACATGTTCTTTGGAACAATATAACAGAGAGATATGATTACCAAAATGTGGTAACGTGGTATATATCACTACAAGAAAACATCGCAGTTGCGACAGCCATATATGATGCAAATCCGTCGCAAATGGCACTTTGCAACAGACTTGCGATGTCCGTGTATCCGTCGCAATTTGAGCGTCGCAAATGAAAATTCATCACAAATATATCGCAATGTTGCGACGGAGTGAAATCCGCCACAACTTGCGACGAATAAGATTTCGTCGCAAAATTGCGACGGAAAGCGGGTCGTCGCAAACACGTTGTAATTTTGCGACGGATTTGCAATAATGTTCTCCGTTACAAAGATTCGTCGCAATGCCGTTGTAAACTTGCGATGGTTTTGCAACGGAGCAGGTTTTAGATTCGAAGTTATGCGTCACAAAGATGTTGCAAACTTGCGACGAAATTGCGACAGAACCTGAAGTGCATCACAAATAGGTCACAATTTTGCGGCGGATTTGCAATAACTTTTCCGTTACAAAGAGTTCGTCGCAATGCCGTTGTAAACTTGCGACGGTTTTGCAACAGAGCAGGTTTTAGATTCGAAGTCATGCGTCACAAACTTGTGACAATATTGCGACAAACCCTGAAATCCGTCACAAAGACGTCACAAATTTGCGACGGATTTGCAATAACTTTTCCGTTACAAAGAGTTCGTCGCAATGCTATTGTAAACTTGCGACGGTTTTGCAACAGAGTAGGTTTTAGATTCGAAGTCATGCGTCGCAAAGATGTCGCAAACTTGTGACGACATTGCGACAAACCTTGAAATCCGTCACAAAGACGTCACAAATTTGCGATGGATTTGCAACAAATATGCAAGTGGTGGGGTCCTTGATGTCGCAAATCTGTATCGCAAGCTCTTTTGTCGCAAAAACGTTGCAAACGCTGCAACGGATACATAACAATTATTAAAAAAAAAATTAATTTTTTAAAATTAATTTAAAAGTCAGCTTTTTTAAATTAATAAATAAAACGAAATAAAAATAGTTTTATTACAATATTATTAAAACTGAGTGGAATGAGTGTTGTCGGTTCCATCAGTGTTTCCGTTTCCATTTCCCCCGCCGTTCCCATCACCGCTCCTGTCGGCGGTCCCGTCGCCGGTCCCATGGCCGCTCCCATCACCACTCCCATTGTCTGTAGGTCGGGGTACCAAATTCCCGAAAAAAGAAGCAGCGGCTGAATCTTTCTCCACTATATATTAGAAAAGTCGGTGCATACCACCCCAAAGCTCCGTAATGACCTCAGCCTGGCTATCGATGCGCTGAGACTGGCTATCGATGCGCTGAGCCTGGCTATCGATAATTTCTTGGAGATGGGAAGTCGACCCTGCTCCGGGGAGAGAAAAAGCAGGGGAATGGTCGATATCGGACTGCAAAGAACCAAGTCCAAAAACTCGGCCTTTTTTTCGAGGAGCGACCTGACAAAACAAAAAAAAATAATTTNAGAACCAAGTCCAAAAACTCGGCCTTTTTTTCGAGGAGCGACCTGACAAAACAAAAAAAAATAATTTATAAAACTTTTTAAAAATATCAGTGTATTAAAATTTAGAATTTCTAATACCTTGAGATAGATCTTGTTCTTCTCAACGAGTGTAAGAGCTTTCGGAATAGAGCCAACACTCTCGGGATATGCTTCCCGAATCTGATAATCGAATATGCTGTTGCACAAGAGTGTTGACTGTCATTAATAAGTAAAAGTAAAGTAATAATCGCGTATGTAATTTGACGTATATACCTCTCAAATTTATGAACTTCTTCACAATTTCGCAATATATATGTGTGAGCCGCATGACAATGGTCGTGGTCATACCACCACTTTTCCTTGAGTTTTCCAGCTAGCCTCCCGATATGTGAGAAGATATCTGGGACGGGTTTTAGATATGTTGGTGCAACTCCACCATCGTCGTACCGTCGTGGTGCGGTCTTCCTTGTTCTGACGTTTGGATTAAAGTAGTACGACGTAAAGTATGATGTCTCCTCTGTCAAACTTCCGGCAACGATTGATCCCTTAACTTTTGCCAAATTTTTTGCTTTTCTTTTCAAATGTCTCATAAACCGCTCAAACGGGTACATCTATCGGTAGTTGACAGGGCCCCCAAGTTCTGCTTCGTGCGGTAAATGGATTGGAAGGTGTTCCATAACATCAAAAAATGAGGGAGGGAAGATTTTTTCCAAGTTACATAGTAACACCGAGATATTTTGTTGTAACTGCGCAATCCCGTCATCAGTTAGTGTTCGTGTGCATAGATCTCGGAAAAAAGCTCCAATTCCTGCACGATGTATGGCNTAGTTGACGGGGCCTCCAAGTTCTGCTTCGTGCGGTAAATGGATTGGAAGGTGTTCCATAACATCAAAAAATGAGGGAGGGAAGATTTTTTCCAAGTTACATAGTAACACCGAGATATTTTGTTGTAACTGCGCAATCCCGTCATCAGTTAGTGTTCATGTGCATAGATCTCGGAAAAAAGCTCCAATTCCTGCACGATGTATGGAAAATTTATAAATACTATGTATATCATATATATAGTCTGAAAATTAAATCTCAATAAATGTACAAAATTACCCGTAATAGCTTCGTGGACAGGTGTCGGTAAGAGATCGAATAATGCAAATGGTAGAAGTCTCTGCATGAAGACATGGCAATCGTGGCTTTTCATGCCGGAAAACTTTCCGCCTTGTTCGATACATCTTGCAGAGAATTTGGAGACATATCCATCTGGAAACTTTATGTGATCAGAAGCAAGCCACTCTAAGAACATCCGTTTTGCCTCTCCAGACAACCGAAAGTTTGGAACAGGTGCTTTTCTGTCTCTTGTAATATGNATAGCTTCGTGGACAGGTGTCGGTAAGAGATCGAATAATGCAAATGGTAGAAGTCTCTGCATGAAGACATGGCAATCGTGGCTTTTCATGCCGGAAAACTTTCCGCCTTGTTCGATACATCTTGCAGAGAATTTGGAGACATATCCATCTGGAAACTTTATGTGATCAGAAGCAAGCCACTCTAAGAACATCCGTTTTGCCTCTCCAGACAACCGAAAGTTTGGAA
>OVBB01002174.1:0-12059 GCA_900406415.1 Isatis lusitanica | reverse complement strand
ACTTGGGCTTGTGAGTTTAGCTCGACCATAGTACTCCCCTCGCTCATGGAAACCCATACTCTTTTCCTTACAAGGGTTTTGTCCCATGGGGTTTTTCTCTTGTAAGGTTTTTAATGAGGTGGGATTCCATGAGTACTCCAAGCTAAACATTCATGGGTGATTCCAGTATGTTAAGCTTGAGGGGGAGTGTTAAGGTGAAGGATGGTTCGTACAAAGGCCGTACAGTCCGTACTGTACAGATTCCGTACAATCCGTACATGTTTACTATAGCAAGCGCATTGCCATCTAGCTGGGCTTCAGGAGCAGCATGAGAGGAACGGCTCGACCTAGACCTTACAGAACATGTACGGATTGTACGGAATCCGTACCGTACATACTGTACGGGCTTTATACGGACCATCCTTCACCTTAACATCTCTTGGTATAGTAAACATGAGAAGAAGAAGACAACGAGATGAAAAGAGGAGACGTGGTTTTTTCAACTGGATGAATTAGATTTTGGTTGGTTTGGTTGGTTTAGAGAATTAAATATTTTGGTTGGTTTTAAATTAAATTTCATTTCAAACCCACCTACGAGTCTTCCTCTTTTCTAATTTTTATTTTTATGTTTTTATTTGTAGATGAAGGTTAAAATGGACAAATCCAATAGGAGAGGGATAGTTTAAATAAAAGGGGGCAGTTAAATTTTATGACCTGTACGGAGGGGCAATAAAGGTTAGTGTCCCAGCAATAGAGGGTTGGTGTAAGGCAATAATTTCATGGCACATGGTGGATCACAAGATATCCAATTGTTGGAAATACGCGTACTGTCTCCAGAACCAATATGGATCTGTAATCCTTGCAATAGGATCTCTCTACTTGTCATCAATGAATTCCAACCAAACGATGGCTGGCAGATTTTGTAACATGTAATAAGGAGTTTTTTCGAAAGTACCAGTGCTGTAATACATGATATAGCAGACTCTGTGGTTGTTGAAGCAGTTTCCAGAATGTATTTTCCAAGAGAGCTTTATTGAAACTATGAAGTTCACGAAATCCCAGACCTCCTGAACTCTTTGAATATGTAAGTTGTTTCCATGCCATCCAATGCATTTTTCGTTTTCGTTGTATAGTTCCCCATCAGAACTTTGCCAATATACTATCAGTCTCAGAACACAGAGTACTTGGAAGTTCAAATACGTTCATAGAGTAAACTGGCATTGTCAAACTCACCCCTTTGATAAGTGTTTCTTTTCCTGTAGTTGATAAGAAACGACTATCCCAACCATTGATTTTGTTGTTAACTTTAGTTTTAATAAACTCGAACATCTCACACTTCCGATTATTAAACTGCTCAGGGAGGCCTAGGTATTTATCGCCGCCTCCAACAGTAGGAATCTGCAACTGCAACTTGATATTTTCTCGTGTTTGATGAAAAACCTTACTTCCAAAGTTTACTGTGGATTTATCAAGGTTGATAAGTTGACCTGATGCTTGTTCATAGAGTTGGAAAATATGGTGGAGAATCTGAGCATTGGCACAATCTACCTTAACAAAGAAGAGTGAGTCACCCACGAACAATAGATGAGACAGAGCCGGACCACCGAATCTTAAACGTAAAGGTTGTAGTTGGTGTGTCAAAACTGCTTGACGAAGAAGTGAACTTAACACATCTGAACAGAGTATAATGATGTAAGGAGACAATGGATCTCCCTGACGTATATCTCGTGTAGCTTGAAAATCTCCATAAGGACTTCCATTTATCAAGACTGAGTCCGTTCGGATACACATAAGAATCCAACTGATCCACTAATCACAAAAACCTTTTTTCCTTAAAAATGCTTCCAAAAAGGTCACTCTATACGATCATATGCCTTACTAACATTTGTCTTTTGTGCCATATAAGATGTCGAGACTCGTTTGCGACGTTTAAGGGCATGAAAAGCTTCATGCGCCAAGATAACATTGTCTGTAATCTGTCTGGTTTTCCGAAACAATATCTCCTAGAATAGGCTTTAGATGTTTAACCAGGCAAAAAACCAATAACTGAGTCTACTACCACTCTTCATGCAAGACCTCTCTGTCAAACCACCCTTAACTCCCACAACGGCAACCTATGTTTTAAGGAAACAACTACAAGAATAGAATCTAGACCCTGAACAAACTCATCACAAAAACAACAGCAAATCAAGATAGAAGACTCTCCTATGCGGAAAAAAGGATGAGAATACACTCACCATCTAGTGACCACAGAAGGATCCGTATCAGAGCTCCAGAACTTTACAATTAAGCGATAATTAGGAAACATTCACTCATACTGATAGGACGGCTTACTAATGCGAAGGAACATCTGATCTGAAACGTGCACGAGAACCTCCCCAAAAGATGGAACCTGCGAGGAAAAGTGATTGGAGCTGATCTGGGAAACTTTTCCGTTCGGGTTTGGGTCGGGTTTTTCAGTTTTTCGGATTTTGTCTTATAGAACCCATTAGGTCTTTATAAATTTTCGGGCCGGGTATGATTAGTAATTTTCGGGTTTGGATCTATTTTGTAATATCACACAAGGCCCATTTTATATCCAAACTCAATAGGGATTTGGAAAATACCACTTCGGGTCAAGATATCCATTTTAAGATAATATATTTTAACTAAAAATACATAAAACTAAACAATGGAACTAACAAAATATTCTCAAACATTATAAAATATGTCCAAACTCATCCATCTTAAACATAACAATAAAAATTGTTAATTTTGCATTTTTCGGCATACACGTTTGGGTTTCGGTTCTGTTTGGGTATTATTCAAAATCCGAACTACGTAGCTCTAAGTCCCATTTGGGAATTTTTCTAGATCCGGTTCGGTCGGATTCGGATATTTTGAACCGGATTCTGGTTGGAATTTTCGGTTCAGTTTCAAATGCCCAGACATATGGAAAACGACTATTTCTGGTTCCGGTTCGAATAAGAAGAGGATCTCAAGCATGTCCTGGTATATAGCACGTACCAAATCAATTATTGGATGCTCATCTTACAAAAATGGTAACAAGTTATCTCAAAAAGAAATTAATTTCCATTCCAAATCGCCTTTTGGATCAGATTGAAAGGATTACCACTACAGTACTGGAAAGAAGCTATGCTGAACTACATTGGCCGAGAGCTAGGGCATGTATAGAAAATTGAGATTACAAAAACAGAGGAAAGAGTACGAATCCAACTCAGCAGACTAAAACCCTTGATCAAGGAAACTATTGTTGAATTCAGGAAAGGACAAGAAGCTGTGGTTACCCTTGAATACGAGAAGCTAGATGCACAATGCACTAGATACAACAGGCTATCCCACCACGAGCAAATATGCCCATCAAATCAGCAAAACAAAACCATATCGGATTGCGAAAGAGACCATCACTCTGGTTGAAGAAGCTCAAGACATCAGGACCAGATCAGCCCTGCAAGTAGACATCGAATATCTCAGTCGAATTTAAGCAAGGAAAATGGGAAGCACCAAGATTTCCATCAACGCCTGGACCGCCATGGGAACCCTCTAAGAAACAAAATCACATCAGCTCTGCCTCCCAGAAAGCACGACAGTGGAAGAAAAAGAGCAAGACTTCTTAGACAGACACATACCAGTAGAGAGAAGTATATGAGTACCACAATGTTTATCCAAATCACCAGGCAAAGCACAGAGAAACCCCCTCGAGTCTGGAGAGGAAAAGAGATGAAGATTTTTCCCCAAAATCAGGAGGACTCAGCGGATCAAAGAAGAGAAACCACGCCCCTCCACATTACAGGAACTGAGTTAGCAAATGTGTCGGCTAATGAAATTGCACACAAAACACTGCCCACTACATAGGATATAATAGAGGAGTTGCACACAATTACTATTCAATATGCGAATTGTGTAGATCCTTTAAAGAGTGCGACAAGAAAACAATGAGTTTTGCATGGTGAAGAACGAGGAATTATGGCTGAGACGGCGGCAACAATCCTGGTAGCAGCGAAAATATCAGCTGAAAGCCAAAGATAACTTATCCAAAGTTGTTCCAACCATTTAAGGCAAGTTGTGCAGATAAAGAGGGGCAGTGAGGATTGGAGGGAAGAACAACTACCTGCAAAAAGGAAGGGGAGAAAACCAGTTAGCAAACCTACCCCCAAGTAGCTGAAAAAGAGCCACATATGCGAACACAAAACACAGAATGTTGAATCTTATTCAGTGGTCTCCAAAGAGACGAGGGAGCACAAAACATAACCAAAAACAACAACCCTCTATGAGGAGACAACCTGATGGGCTAAGCGGTGAAGGAACAACTGAGTTCGTGAGCTCTGAAAACCAACATACAGCAGAGGCATGATTATCCTTGAGCAGAGACAACCCGATCCTATTCAACTCATCCCAACAATCACCAAATGGAGAGTGGATTTTCAGGATCCCCCACCTCCTCTTCCTTAAAAGTGGTGAGCTGAAACTTTTGTGGTTTGGAGAATTCTACAACAGTCCAGCGACTAAAAGAGATCATAAGAAAGAACAACCCAGACGTAATATTCCTCTAAGAGACAAGAAAATGCAGAATCATATGTGGAACATGCGTTTTGTTGGAAGAATTACCCATTCCACAAGCTAGTACAACCTCAAGATAATGGAGGTGTGTGCCTGTAGCCTTGCCTCTGGATTTCCCCCTTATTTACTATGGGTCCGAAGGTAGCAGATCGAGATCTGGCTCTCTTTTGGAAACAACATATTGATCTCGAGGTCTTCTAAGACTACAAAAATTTCATAAATACAAAAAGTGTGGGCAGAAGGGAAATAATTATTTGCCACATTTGAATATGTAGCCCCTGGAAGATTGGATACAAAGCAAGTCTGGAATAACATCAGAAGGCAAGCAGGAGATAGGGGAGCCGTGGTACCTCACAGGGGACTTCAGTGATGTAATCAAAGTTGGGGAAAAGAAAGGAGTAGTTTTACGACCAGAAGGATCAATTGTGGATTTCCGCACGTTCATGTCGGAAAATGATCTGTATGACCTAAGATACTTCAGGGATTTTGCTCTCGTGGTGAGGGCAACGACACTCGCACCGAGCTAGTCAGACGCAGACTTGATAGTGCAATGTCTAACAGCGCTTGGGCAGATACTTTACCCACGGATAGAAGTGAATATCTAAGAATTGAAGGCTCAGATCACCGAGCCATAGTCACCATCTTTGACCCCCGCAAAAGGAAAAAGAGAGGCATCTTTTGGTATGATAGACGCCTGAACTCAAATGAAGAAGTGAAAAAGCTAATCAAAGAGGTGTGGAACGCAAACCCGGATGAGAAAGTGGAGAATAGAATAAGCAGATACCTGAAAGAGATTGTCTTGTGGTGTAGAGACGAGCAGCAAAACAATCAACTAAAACTCACGGAACTACAAAAGAAGCTGGAGGAAGAAATGATTAAACCAATGGCAAGTCAAGAGAGTATCACAACGATCAACATGGCTCTCAAAGAAGCCTACAAAAAGGAAGAGGAGTTATTGAAACAAATAAGCAGACAACTATGGCTAACTATTGGGGACAAGAACACAGACTATTTACATGCTATCACAAAAAAAAAAAAAACATGAAGGCTATAAACAAGTTCTCGATCATCGAAAACGAGCAAGGAGAAGCAGTCTATGAAGAAGATCAAATTGGGAAGGTCGTCACATGATTCTACAGCAAGCTCTTTACCTCCCAAGAGGACCATGACCCAATAATGGTGACTGAGGTGATCCAAAACAAGATAACCCAGAATATGAATGCCTCCTTGATAACAATACTGCAAGCTGAGGAGATTAAAAGAAACTATTTTGCCATCCATCCGGACAAGACGCCATGAGCACATGGATTCTCTTCGAGCTTCTATCAGGTGCATTGTGAAACGCTGGGACAAAAGCTAGTTGAAGACATTCAGTCCTTCTTCACTACAAGCTATATGGCACCTCAATCAAACCTAACTCACGTGAGGTTAATTCCCAAAATCCAAAGTCCAAAAACTCTGATTGACTATCGACCCATTGCATTATGTAATGTAAGATATAAGATCATATCTTAGATCCTCACCTCTTGACTTCAAGAGTTTCTACCCGAATTGAGAGTGGAAAACCAGTCAGCCTTCGTACCAAAACATGCTATCACAGATAATGTGTTGATCACCGATGAGGTACTCTATTACAAGAAAACATCAGGAGCAAAAAAAGCTGTTTTATGTTTGTAAAAATAGATATGAGTAAAGCCTATGATAGGCTTGAATGGAATTTGTTGAGAAAGTAATGGATTGGATGGATAATGGCATGCCTATCTATAGTTTCCTACTCATACCTAATTAATGGTTCAGATCAAGGTTGGTGCAACAAAGGAGAAGACTGAGGCAAGGAGATTCCCTCTTCCCAGTCTATGCAGCAAGGCAGAAAGGGAAGGGAAACTAAAAGGAATTAGAGTGGCAAAATACATCTCGAGAATAAATCACCTCCTATTTGCCGACGACACAATGTTTTTCTACAACTCTGACTTGGAATCTTGTTCAGAGCTGAAATGAATACTTACTAGCTACGAGTATGCTTTGGCCAGAAAGTAAACACACAGAAATCAGCAATTACCTTCTCGGTGAAAACACCTTCCCCCACAAGAGAACGAATAAAACAGGAACTTGGCATCATAAGAGAAGGGAGAGTGGACAAGTACCTGGGATTGTCAGAACATTTTGGAAGAAGAAAAATGACCTCTTTAGTATGATTGTCGACCGAATGAGACAAAAGGCGCCAAGATGGTCAATCCGATTTTTATCTGCAGCTGGAAAAATTAGTATGCTCAAGTCGGTACTATCAAGCAATGCAAATATATACAATACTTGCTTCAAGATGCCTATTCCCCTGCTCAAAAAAATCCAATCAGTATTGACGCGGTTTTTCTGGGATTCAGCTAGTGGCAAGAGAAGAAATTTTGGGTATCATGGAACAAATTAACATAATTAAAACGGGATGGGGTCTGAGCTTCAGGGATCTACAATATTTCAAGACGCCTTGGCTAAGGTAAGCTGGAGAATTGTTACTCAAACAGAATGTCTCCTAGGAAGGGTCCTACTAGAAAAAAATTTCCACGAAACCTGCTTTTTAGACTGTAAAGCTCCGCAATCAGCCTCACACGGATGGCGTGGAATTATTATTGGAAGAGATCTGCTTAAAGGCAACCTAGGAGCTGCTCTAGGTAATGGAAGAGACACAAGTGTCTAGATTGATGACTCGCTTTCATTAGAAGAATCTCGCAGACTTATGGGACCTGCAAGTGAGGAACAAAGCTTAATGAAGGTCTTGGAGCTAATCTCAATAGAGGATATGTGTTGAAATAAGGAAAAAATTCAAAGTGTCCTACCCCTCTACGAAACAGTTCCTGAATGGGAGAGATAAACCTATTTGGCTTCCCTCAAAATCTGGTGTATATACAATTAAGGAGGGCTATTATGCATCACGGAGTCAAGCAACTATACAGAATCATACACAAGCCCTAATACAAAACATTAAGGGGAAAAAATAAATTTGGAACTTAAAATGCTCCTCCAAGATTCACCTCTTCCTATGGCGAGCCATGCAAGAAGCCTTATCGGTGGGAGATGCTTTAAAAATCCGAATGATTAATGCCAATCTAGCCTGCCCGCACTGTGGAGAAGAGGACAACATAATACATCTGTTGTTCAGGTGCAATTTTCCTACACTAGTTTGGAACCTAGCACTGTACAAGGAGACCTTGAACCTCTAAGGGATTGCCACTATAGAAGAAGGAATCCTCTCTATAAAAGTGACAACAAACCTGCCTCCGAGGCCTCGGACTGGGTCCCCTCCACCCTTGGATAACATGGAAAATTTGGTCAGCTATGAATCGTAAAATCATCAAAGACAAAAGCTCCACCGCGGAAGAAGTGATTCAGAGAGAAACCTTAACGGCAAAGGAATGGTAGATGGCACAAGCGACAAAGCAGATAAGGACTCAACCACCCAAAAGCAACCTGCAATCCCAATCGGAATCAACGACGGTAACCTTCAAGACAGATGCAGCCTGGCTGGCTAATCGAAAACTAGGAGGTTTGGGATGGACCTTTACAAGGAGAGATCGGAACCAGGGCCACGACGAAGCTATCAGAACTAACCTACGATCTCTATTCTTAGTAGAAGCAACATCGATTTACTTGGGTATGCAACAAGCTCAGGAACGAGGATTCACCTTCCTCAAGATCAAATCTCATTCTCAGCAGATGATCAAAGCTATTAATGGCAAAGGTCTATCAAAGGAGCTACATGGGATTCTTCAAGACATCCTGCAACTATCTTTACTGTTTACTTCAATTTTGTTCTGTTTTATTCCTAGATCTTCGAATTTCGAAGGAGACTCAATTGCGAAAAATGTTTTGTAGTCTTTTGTATTAATCTTCGATGTCGGATTTTAACTAATGAAAGATATGTCTTCATTGAAAGACAAAAAACATTGTGAATGGATGACTTAATAAATTAACCCTAATTGTTTTACCAAAAGACATGTAAACCACTTGTTATACTAGTAATTACAAACATATCATTTCATTTTTTTAGTAATTAACCTTTTTAAAAAACAATATTAAATTGAGCTTTAAAATTGAGTTTTAAAATTGAAACAGAAAAAAGAAGGGATTTTATAGCCCCCAATAAAAAATTCTGTATGTAACCTAATCCTCAATTCGTCACCCTCTCTCCATCTTACCGCGACGATTTCGAAATTCCAGTGAAAATCTGTCGAAGGCGAGTCCCACTTTTACAAATACAAAAATTTTGCTTATAAATGTATTTTTAGTTTCTTATACTATTTACAGTTTGTTGATAAATAATTATCAACAGTTGATTAAATGCAATGGACATGTTGTAATGTTATCAATTGCTTGTGTTTATTGCTGACACCAAAGGGTCATATATATAGTGATTATATAAAGGAGAGAAAAAGAAATAGTCATTTTACTACTCATACATAGAATAGGAAAGTTTCTACTAATCCTAATCCTATCTGGAAAGGAAATGTTGATCTGGCCGCCTATGCTCAACACGAATTGGGCCTTTTTGGACTGAGCCGGTAATGGAGATCCAAACCTCAATGGTTTATAACACTCCCCATTGGATGACATAACCGTATGTGATGATGATGGGATCACGGTAATACGCTTGGGGATGCTGTCTCATTAAAACCTTACCGAGGAAAAACCCAGTGGGACAAAACCTAAGTAAAGAAAAAGAGTACAACACGTATTACTCCCCCCTGAAATAAACATCACTGAAGGTCTTTCAATCGGTGCATGCCGATCTGATGGATAAGCTTCTTGAGCGTGGAGGTTGGAAGCGATTTTGCGAAGAGGTCGGCTGAGTTGTCACTTGAAGTACCTGGATTTCACCGGCCTTCTGTAGGTCGTGAGTGAAAAAGAACTTTGGCAAGATGTGCTTTGTCCGATCTCCTTTGATGTATCCATCCTTCAGCTAAGCTATGCATGCGGCATTGTCTTCGTACATGCTGGTCGGTTCTTCTTTCCATTCGGTCATCCCACAATCTCTTCTAATGTGTTGAGTCATTAATCTCAACTAAACACATTCTCGGCTGGCTTCATGGATCGCCAATATTTTTGCGTGATTGGACAATGTGGTCGTGAGTGTTTGCTTCATGGACCGCTATGAAATGGCTGTTCCACCGTGAGTGAAGACATATCCTGTCTGGGATCGACCGTTGCGCAGATTCGAAAGGTAACCTTCATCAGCAAAAACTAACTAAACCTTCTTTGCTAAGGTTAGTGTAAAATAAGCCTAGATCCTTTGTCCCTTGTAGGTAACGCAGGATATGCTTAATCCCATTCCAGTGCCTTTGAGTTGGACATGAACTAAATCAAGATAGGAGATTCACGGCAAACCAAATGTCTGATCTAGTGTGGCTAGCCAAGTACATTAAAGCTCCTATAGCACTGAGGTATGATATTTTAGGACAGAGAATTTCTTCATCGTTCTTCTTTAGACCGAATGGATCACTGTCCAATGCGAGGCTTCTCACCACCATTGTGGTGGTCAATGGGTGGGCATGGTCCATATTGAATCTATTGAGTACTTTCTCAGTATATGCCAATTGATGCACAAAGATTCCATTATTCATGTACTCAAGCTGCATTCGCAAACATAACTTAGTTTTTCCTAGGTCTTTCATCTCAAACTCTTTCTTTAGATATTCACTGTTTGGGCGATTTCCCCAGAGGTACCAAGGATGTTCAAATCATCCACATACACTGCGGTTATGATTTCTACAAGTTTATTGCAGTTCCATATATGTAGATCCTAGTTTATCTAATGATTGATTGATAACTTGTATCATCGAAACCAATTAACCTTTCTTTGGACTGGTTTAATATATACACAAGGAATTCATATTTATTTATATGGACTCATTTAGATTGTTCTTATAGAACTTATTTACCAAGTATTACTTAGTCTACACTATATGCAGCTGCTTTATTTTCAGTCCATAAACAGCTTAGGAACAATGCTGTTTTTGAGAACTTCTTTTCTCATCTTTCTGGTACCTTTATTTATCATTTATCCAGTGATCTATCTGCTGCTTACTATATCAATCTGATTTCTTTCTTATGTGTCCAGACATCATAAATTTTTCGAGTTTGTAGGAGCACCCACCACATTTTGGAGTATATCTCCTTATACTTTGTTCCTTAGTCTCTGTGAGTATCCTTGTGTAACCAAGCTATCTTGAAGTGCTTGTAAAACATGAACACTTTAGATCATGTGGTCTCACAATTTTCTTTCCTTCACAGGACCTATTTATCCAATGGTTTAATCATCTGATGGCGTTTTTCTTATGTGGCCAATACGCCTACCACTTTCATAATCCCACATTTCCTTTTATCTTATGAATGCATTCTTATTTATGGGTTCTGATCCTCACTTGTTTCTTTATTTTTAAAGTGCTATCTTGTATGCACTCTCTTATACATTTTGGTGTTAACACTCTTATGTAGTTCATATTTTGATCTAGACATGATTTGATCGATTTTTGGAGATTTCATTATCCATGACCTTTATCACCTTGCAGCTTGGCGTCCCAAGCTACATGATTTGGTACCTTAGATATTCAGCTGGCCAACCTTATATCTCTATGTCTAGACTGGTTTCCTTAATAAACTCGGATTTGTATTATGCACCCTTTTCAGAGGTTTCTTATCTTATGGAACTTATTGGTCTATGTTGTATAGACTTCGTAGCAACTTGATTCTGTCTCTAAGACATCAATTTCGTGGTGCTTAAGCTGATATGACTTAGTCATTTATTTCTTTCCTTTTCAGGTCAATGTGTCTGACATCTGATTATGCTAGCTGTATATGATCTCTGTATTTCTTTGTTCTCATTGGACGTCTTTAAATTCTTTTTCTAGTCCGAGGATCTTGCCAAGACAATGATGGTTGATATCATTCTTTATTTATCAGCTTATTACATTTCTCCTTCTAATGTTGGATATTCGGATTCATTAAACTCATGTAATCCGTGTTCCTTGGCCACTAAATAGATCACCCATATTTGGCTCGAGGTTTCTTTAAAATTTGTAGGAGAAACATTTCTTATCCAACATCTATATTCTCAATCTTCTTATGAGGTTCCATCTTAGACGGCACATATGTATGTGGTGGTTTTATTCAAAATCTCTTCAGATGGTATATGTCTGGCTCAATCTGAGATGGGAATATCTATGCTCACTTATATGGCCTGATGCATATTAATCTTATATACATGTAAAACTTGTGTTGTCTCCAAGCTGATAGACTTTAGGGTCTAAACCTTATAGGTATGACCTTTGTTTATAAAATTCGGCCAAGTCTTATTATGATCATCGAATTTGTAGTATAGTCATGGNCCCCTCATGAATATACTATAATTTTGTGATGCTTGAGACAATAAATCTAATGAATTTCCCTTGTGCACATGTAACACAACGTGAGATTCAATATGGCATAGTCTAGATCAATAGAGAATTCAAGTATAGTCTCGACCATTTTCT
>OVBB01002173.1:0-12059 GCA_900406415.1 Isatis lusitanica | reverse complement strand
CTGCAGATATAGTCCACGACTGTCTCAGGATCCTCGAAGAAGAATGTTTAGCTATCCCTGTAAGAGCAATGCTATGATCTGTATCTTTATCGCCAAGGTCCTCCCCGTAACCTATAAAAAAGATTACGAAAGTTCAACAAAAGTACTATAAAAGCAATAATATACCAATACTGATGACAAAATAAACTTCATTATTTCACTAACCATTCTCAGTGATTATGATCTCAGGGTTGCCATATCTGTCTTTTCTGTATTTCATAAGCTTCCTCAAACCCCATGCGTATACAGCCATCTTAGCAGTGATCGGCTACAAAATATAGAAAATGATAGTTCAAGTAATTAATTAAATCAGAATTTATAGCGAACATGTGTTTTTAACTAACAAAAAATAAGAAAGAAGTTGTGTACCTGGCTACCAATTTTAACGGATCCATCAACAGTCTTGGCTTAATATATAAAAAAGCAGAAAGAGTTCTTGAATGAACAATGCATGTGGTTAAAAACGAACATATAGGTGAATGATCGAAGATGTATTATCTTTACATGTATAGAGATTTGACTTAATAATTAAATTACCATATCTACACTAACCTAAATATTCTGAAATAAATGATACAACAAGTTATAAAAGAAAACATGTACAACAGCTTCATCCGAGATTGCCAAAACACAAAAACCAAACAGTGTCATGATGCAACTGGAGGAGAATAATAAACAGCAGACCATCAATTCCAGTGAAAAATATTTCATAACCCACATCTTTAAACAAAAAAAAAAAGAAGAAAACTAAATATTAAAGAGTTCATATGTTTAAAAAGAAATAGACTATATAGTGTTCCATCCCTTATACATCCGAATTCTCCAACTTTTATATGTGGTTCTCGACAGCCGTACAAATAAAACACCCAACATCCGAACCCTTAAGTATCCTCCACAATCAAAACCAAAGAAAAAGTAAAACCACTACCAATAACTATGACAAAACCAAATCTACAAAGCTACTATCGAATACTCGATCGAAATCCACAAAAGGGAACCACAGTGCTTAATAGCAGAGTCAACGACTGTAACAATTACAAAAAGAAAAAAAGATCGACCCAATACCAAACTAATTTCACATATCTTCTGATTCACACTTCAAATTTTTTTTTAAAAAAAAAGAACTTAGCGTCGACGTCGAATCTTTCACGTCGAAGAGCTTCCAAACATGGTCTCCGACAAACAGAAGAGTTAACCAAATTTATGTATGTTCGGTACAATTTAATTGAGCCACTTTAACACACAAAAATAAGGCCCTAAAGCCCAATTAGTTTAACGCGAAAGTGAATGAAATAAATTCGTCGAAATCAGTGGGCTAAAGGACTCCAAATTACCCGGGAACTAAATTAAAAAATCAGAAAATAAATTAAAAAAGCCTCGGCAGCCAAACTGACAAAAAAGACTGCTTATACAATCTCCAACTAACCATATGAACGAAAAAATAAACCTAAATAAACAAAATCAACGACTCCCACACAAATCAGATGTCCCACACATCCGAAACTACTCCTTCGAAGCTCTCCGAACTTGAAATCATGGCGACTACAAATATAGATACAGTAATCCAACAACAACGTGAAATAATAAAGAAGAAACCCGCGCTGCAGATCCCTAGTTTTTAATAAATTTAAGCCTGTTTGAGAAATTTATTTGAAGACATTGCTTATATTTTGTTGTAACCTATTTGGCTCTATATATGAGGGTGTTGTTGGTTAATGTATTTTGACTGATTTATAAATCTGTATAGGATTTATAAATCTAAGCAAAATATAATGATTTTCAAATATCTTCGTCTAAAACAACTTTCTCCTTCCGGTCAAACCATTTCTTAGCTTCAGAACTGCAGGATGATAATAGCTTGCTCTAAACTTTCAAAATTTTAGGTTAAATTAACTTAGTTTTTTAAAGAAAATTTCCCCAGAGGGCGAAGCTAATACGCCTCAAACTTGGTAAGTGGATGAAATCGGAGACGGGGGAGTGGGATTTCATACATACCACAAATCTGGGTTTCGGTATTATGGCCCGAGATGATGAAACTTTTGATTCCCCCATGGCGATCGTTAGGGGAAGTACCTCTTAGAGACAACACCAGTGTTGGGGTCATAACCCACTCCTCGGAACTTAACGAACCAAGAAATCTAATTACGGAAGAATTTTTCAAAGACCCTCACTTGTCTAAGGAGCAGCACGCCACTTGCTCTCCGTGGACAAGTCAAGGCGCCACTTTCTCAAGACCAAGGCGCCACATTCTTTACCTCGAGGCCAAGGCGCCAGTTTCTTCTCGAGGAAAGCAAGGCGCCACATTCTTTGCCTCGAGGCAAAGCCGCCAGTTTCTTCCCGACGAAAGCAAGGCGCCACATTCTTTGCCTCGAGGCTAAGGCGCCAGTTTATTCTCGAAGAAAGCATGGCGCCACATTCTTTACCTCAAGGCCAAGGCGCCAATTTCTTCCCAAAAAAAGCATGGCGCCACATTCTTTGCCTTAAGGCCAAGGCGCCAGTTTCTTCCTGAAGAAAGCATGGCACCACATTCTTTGCCTCAAGGCCAAGGCGCCAGTTTCTTCCCAAAGAAAGCAAGGCACCACATTCTTTGCCTCGAGGCCAAGGCGCAAGTTTCTTCACGAAGAAAGCATGGCGCCACATTCTTTGCCACAAGGCCAAGGCGCCAGTTTCGTCCCGAAGAAAGCATGGCGCCACATTCTTTGCCTCAAGGCCAAGGCACCAGTTTCTTCCCGAAGAAAGCAAGGCGCCACATTCTCTGCCTCAAGGCCAAGGCACCAGTTTCTTCATGAAGAAAGCAAGGCGCCACTTTCTTTGCCTCGAGGCGAAGGCGCCAGTTTCTTCCCGAAGAAAGCATGGCGCCACATTCTTTGCCTGAAGGCAAAGGCGCCAGTTTCTTCCCGAAGAAAGCATGGCGCCACATTCTTTGCCTCAAGGCCAAGTCCCCAGTTTCTCCCTTCAAGATAAAGGCGCCAGATTCTTTGTTCTATGTCCAAGGCGCCAGTTTCTCCCTCCGAGACCAAGGCGCCAGATTCCTCGTTCCATGTCCAAAACGCCAGTTTCTCCTTTCAAGACCAAGGCACCAGATTCCTTGTTCCGTGTCCAAGACGCCAGTTTCTCTCTTCATGACCAAGGCGCCACATTCTCTTCCTCATGGGCAAGCCGCCCCATTCTCCGGACCAACACGCCACTTGCTTCTTGGCAAAAGAATCAGGCTGTTTGAGTTCGTAAAAACAATTGGGCGGCTTGAGTTCGTAAAAAGAATTGGGCGGCTTGAGTTCGTAAAAAGAATTGGGCGGCCTTGAGTTTGTAAAAAGAATCGGGCGGCCTAAGGATTTAACTCAGAACAACTTGGTTTGGAATACTGTTCACGAAACTGTTCATGTATCGACAAAAACCGGGAAAAAATCCAATCGCAGCGAAAAACCGAGATTACAGTAAACCGAGATTACAGTAAACCGAGTCGGACAGGAGGCGAACTGGGCCAAGATTGGACTGGACGGAGACCTGTCGAGGAACTGGACCGCGGATCAAGCCCAAATCAGTTAAAGTCGGCTGAAGTTAGAGTTTTCAATGTCCCACATCGCTTAAAGTTGTTTACATCGTCCTAGGTCGCCAAGTATATATAGGCATGTATGTACTAGGTTGAAATCGTCCAATCTCGAGTATAAGAGCTTTCGCATTATAAGAAACTAAGCATTTGCGAGTTTTCTTGTACTTCGAAAAAATCATCTTAAAAAAATCGTGTTTTCAATTTCGGTCCTCGAGTTCTCATAAAATAGGATTTTCGGACTCCCACAAATTATAAGTTTTGATTGTGTTACTTTCGACTCTCACAGTTTGGCGCCGTCTGTGGGGACGAGAAATAATCTAAACCCTAAAAGCGAGAGGATACGAGAAACAGAACGATGTCCGAAGAAACGATGGACTGGAGTTACACGGGTAACGACCGCAGCAGAACGATGACTTTCCGGGAAGGTGAAGCCGCCGAAATCGACCACCCTCACAACGATCTGCTCGTCATCAATCTTTCGATCGGAGGCCATGACATACCGAGAGTCCCAGTCGAGACGGGAGGGACGGTGAACATCATATTCCTTGAAACCCTTTGGAGGATGAATACTGGGACCTGGCATCTCACAACCCATCCAAAACCGTTGATTGGTTTCTTGGGAAAGACGACAATGACGATAGGAACAATCCAACTCCCCGTAAAAGCAAAAGGAGTGGAGAAGGACATGAAATTCTCGGTGATAGACTGACCACGAATTTGCGACGCGATTCTAGGAACTCCGTGGCTAAATTCAATAAAGGCCATCCCGTCAACCTATCACCTCTGTCTGAAGTTCCCGACCCCGACTGGAGTGGAGACGATCTGGGGATAACAAAGAGATTTGCGGATCTGTTTCTTAATGGAGCATAGGCTGAGAAGACCGGTGACCGAATCCGACGCTCAGATGACTTCCAATAAAATGAAAGAAGAACGACAACTCGCGAAACTCGAGCACCAGCTACAAGTCGTGGAAGCCCGGAAGGCAGAAAGAGATCCCCCGTGCGAGCCGGTAATCTCGGTGAACATAGACGAAGCAAACGCAGAACGGTGTACGGAGATCGGAGCAACCTGGAAGAACCAATCAAATCAGAGTTGATCACTCTCTTGAAGGAAAATGCCAGCGCATTTGCATGGGCAGCGGAAGACATGCCCGTGATCGACATCGAACTAACGAGCCACGAACTCAACGTTGACCCGACTCTTAAGCTTGTGAATCAGAAGAGACGAAAACTCGTCTCGGAACGCGCCCAAGCGGTGAACGATGAAGTGCAGAGATTGCTCAAAGTCGGATCCATTATGTAGGTGAAGTACCCCGATTGGTTTGTCAACCCGGTGGTAGTGAAGAAAAAGAACGGAAAGTGGCGAGTCTGCGTGGACTTCACAGATCTGAACAAGGCGTGCCCAAAAGATAGTTTCCCACTTCCGCACATTGACCGACTAGTCGAGGCAACGGCCGGGAACAAATTGTTATCCTTCATGGACGCATTTTCCTAAAATAACCAGATCATGATGAACCCTGACGACCGAGAAAAGACTGCGTTAATCACGGATCGCGGGATTTACTGCTACAAAGTGATGCCGTTCGGACTTAAAAATGCCGGCGCAACATATCAGAGACTCGTCAACAAAATATTCGCTGAGCAGCTCGGAAAAACGATGGAAGTCGACATCGACGATATGCTGGTGAAATCCTTAGAAGAAAAGATCACGTGAAGCAATTGCGAGAATATTTCGAACAACTTAACCGGCACAATATGAAGCTAAACCCGGCAAAGTGCAGATTTGGAGTCGCGTCGAGAGAATTCCTCTGTTACCTAGTGATGCATCGAGGAATAGAAGCAAACCCCAAAACAAATTAACGCCCTCATAGAGATGGCCTTACCCAGGACCAAAAGGGAAATCCAAAGATTGACAGGACGAGTCGCGTCCCTAAACCAATTTATATCTGTTGGGGTCAAAATCCCCTCCTCGGAGATTGATAGGACAAAAGTCGAAGCAATAGACAAACGTCTCATGTCCCGACAACAAGCCCTTAAAATGGGACCAAACACCCGCACGGGTCGAGCTCTTGGCATTCGGCCCGGTGGATGAACTAAGNCTCTTGGCATTCGACCCGGCGGAAGAACTAAGCTCTTTACAGGCCTCTCAAGATGAATCTTTGCATTTCCTCTCAGCCAGAAGCATTTACCAAGCCAAGACGTGAGCTACAGCCGGATTTCACCTTCTCCGACCGCCCCAAACGCCATTTCCCAACTATCGGGCCTCGGCCCAATATCTTCCGAAACACATCACGCCATTTGCGGACGGACTTCACGTTGTTCTAAACATCTAAAAACGTCGAGGAGTTTACTTAAAATAAACCGGAAGCAAGAGTTTTATCCAAGGAAAAATCGGACCAGAAGATTAAAAAGACAAGCTAGGCCTAACGGGCCGGAACGGAAGGGAGAAATACGGATGGGCCACCGCCATTAGGTTTGGCCGCCGGCTGGAGGAAGGAGTTTACAACGTCCCACATTGCGTAGATAAGTCTTTGAGACCCTAGACTCTCTCATATAAATAAACACCCATGTATTCACTTTTAAGTAATAAAAAAATAAGTGCAAGAGCTTTCGTGATTTAAGACATTAAGCATTCACGAATATTCTTGTATTGAGATAAATATTCTAATAAATCTCATTTTCATCTTTTTACTTTTTTGCCCTTTAGTTCTTGTTTAGTAGAATTTTCAGATCCCAACAAAATATAAATTTCGACAGTGTGAGTTTCGGCTCTCACAGTTTGGCGCCGTCTGTGGGAACGAGAAATATTATTTACTAAAAGAACGAAAGGACTCAGGAAAAGATAACGGAGGAAGTGATGGATTGGAACGGAAGCTACGGCCAGACAATGACTTTCCGAGAAGGAGAAGCCGCGGAAATCGACCACCCGCACAACGACCTACTCGTTATCAGCCTTTCGATCGGAGGACACAAGATCCCGAGAGTCTTGGTGGACACAGGAGGAATAGTGAACGTCATATTCCTCGAAACACTTCGAATGATGAATGACGGGACGTGGCATCTCACGCCCCATCGAAGACCGTTGACCGGCTTCTCTGGAAAGACGACGATGACGATGGGGACGGTTCAACTCTCCGTAAAAGAAAAAGGAGTGGAGAAAGACACGAAGTTCTCAGTACTCGACCGCCCGCGGCTCTGCAACGCAATCGTAGGGACGCCATGGTTAAACTCGATGAAAGCCATCCCATCGACTTACCATCTCTGCCTGAAGTTTCCAACCCCGACCGGTGTTGAGACGATATGGGGACGACATAGAGATTCCCGAGCTTGTTTCCTAACAGAGCATAGGATGAGAAGACCGGTAACCGATATCGATCAACAGGCGAAATCCGGTAAGGTGAAAGAAGAACGACAGCTGGCGAAATTCGAGCACAAGTTGCAAATGGAGGAAGCCCGAAGGATGGATAAAGATCCCCCGTGCGAACCCGTGATCTCGGTCAACATAGACGAAACAAGCCCGGAGCGATGCACAAAAATTGGAGCAAATCTAAAAGAACCGACTAAGTCGGAGCTGATCACCCTTTTAAAGGAG
Organism: Isatis lusitanica; assembly: GCA_900406415.1. Taxonomy (NCBI): domain Eukaryota; kingdom Viridiplantae; phylum Streptophyta; class Magnoliopsida; order Brassicales; family Brassicaceae; genus Isatis; species Isatis lusitanica. Next base: position 4,879 of record OVBB01002173.1, on the reverse strand, counting down.
AACGCCAATTTATTCGCCTGGAAAGCGGAAGATATGCCCGGAATCGACATCGGCATCACAAGTCATGAACTCAACGTGGACCCAACGTTCAAGCAGATAAAGAAGAAGAGACGAAAGCTAGGCCCAGAGCGCGCCCAGGCAATAAACGACGAAGTAGGGAGACTACTTAAAGTCGGATCCATCATGGAAGTAAAATACCCCGGTTAGTTAGCCAATCCAGTGGTAGTAAAGAAGAAGAACGGAAAATGGCAAATCTGCATCGATTTTACGGACCTAAACAAACTTTTCCAAAGGACAGTTTGCCATAGCTACACATAGACCGACTGGTCGAAGCTACGGCCGGAAACAAGCTGTTGTCCTTTATGGACGCATTTTCCGGCTACAACCAAATCATGATGAACCCCGATGACCGAGACAAGACCTCATTCATTACGGACCGCGGAATATATTGCAACAAGGTGATGCCGTTCGGACTAAAGAACGCCGGAGCAACATACCAAAGACTCGTCAACAAGATGTTCGCCGAGCAGCTCGGGAAGACAATGGAAGTGTACATTGACGATATGCTAGTAAAGTCCTTGCAAGAGAAGGATCACGTGAAGCACTTACGAGAATGTTTCGAGCAACTCAACCGACACAACATGAAGCTAAATCCGACAAAGTGCAGATTCGGAGTAGCATCAGGAGAATTCCTCGGGTACCTTGTGATCCACCGTGGAATAGAGGCAAATCCGAAACAGATCAACGCTCTGATAGAGATGGCCTCGCCGAAGACGAAGAGAGAAATCCAAAGACTGGCCGAACGGGTCGCGGCTCTGAATCGAATTATCTCGAGATTAACGGATAAATGTTTGCCCTTCTATGACACCCTCAGAGGAAACAAGAAGTTCGAAAGGACGGAGAAGTGCGAACAAGCTTTCCAAGAATTGAAGAAGTACCTGGCGAATCCACCCGTCCTGTCTAAGCCGATTGAGGGAGAACCCCTGTATTTATACACAGCGGTATCATCCACAGCGATAAGCGGAGTGCTCGTAAGAGAAGACCGCAACGAGCAAAAGACGTTCTTCTACGTAAGCCAGACCTTTACGGATGCGGAGACCCGGTACCCGCTAACGGAGAAGGCAGCCTTGGCGGTGGTGATGTCAGCCCGGAAATTGCGTCCCTATTTTCAATCGCACACGATCATCATACTCACTACTTTCCCCCTCCGAACGATCCTGCATAGTCCTAGCCAATCAGGACGGCTGGAAAAGTGGGCAGTGGAATTGAGTGAATACGATATCGAATACCGGAGTAGGACGTGTGCCAAATCTCAAGTTCTAGCAGACTTCCTAATCGAACTACCATGGCGGGCGTGAGCGAGCCAACGCCGGACTCGGTTTGGACTCTTCACGCAGACGGGTCATCATCAAAGCAAGGCTTGGGAGTTGGAGTGCGCTTAACATCGCCTACCGGAGAAATCCTGGAGCAATCATTCCGATTACTCTTCAACGCTTCAAACAACGAAGCGGAGGACGAAGCTTTGATCGCCGGTTTAAGACTCGCCCTCGGACTCAAGATCCAAAACCTTCAAGCGTTTTGCGACTCTCAGCTAGTGGCGAACCAATTCAATGGAGACTATGAAGCGCGAGACGACCGAATGGAATCTTACCTCAAGATCGTCCAAGACCCGGCGAAGCAATTCGAGAAGTTTGAACTCACCAGAATTCCCCGAGGATAAAACACCTAGCCGACGCATTAGCGGCCCTGGAATCAACATCACCCCCGGAGAGAAACGGGTTATTCCCGTAGAGTTCATAGAACAACCAAGCGTTGACCCGCCACAAGTCGCCAACCTCATACACGAAGGCGAAGACGAGGAAGAACCTGCAGAAGAAGAACCAGCGATCTGCCCAAGAGAAGAATACGGCTGTGACCGCGGTTGGATGGCCCCGATACGAGCATACATTGCGGACGGAGAAATCCCGACGGAGAAGTGGGCTGCACGCAAGTTAAAGGCCCAGGCCTCTCGCTTCGTTCTCCTCGACAAAAACGTCTACAAGTGAAGGCTATCCGGACCACTAATGACCTGCGTGGAAGGAGAAGAAGCAAGAAAAGTCATGGAAGAAGTCCACAGCGGATCGTGCGGGAATCATTCCGGAGGATGGGCTCACGCAATCAAGATCAAGCGACACATACACTATTGGCAGACGATGGTAAAAGACTGCGAGAAATTCTCCCTCAAATGCGAGAAGTGCCAGAGATATGCGCCGGTAATTCACCAGCTGGCAGAAGCGCTCTCATCCATCTCCGCACCATACCCGCTCATGAGATGGTCGATGGACATCGTCGGACCAATGCACAACTCGAAGCAAAAGAGGTTTATACTCGTTCTGACAGACTACTTCTCGAAGTGGGTCGAAGCAGACTCTTATGCCAGTATCAAGGACGCCCAAGTAGAGCACTTTTTCTGGAAAAACCTCATATGCAGGCACGGAGTCCCGTACGGTTCCCAATTCATTTCTACCAGTTCGAAGGATTTTGCGAGAAGTGGAAAATAAAACTGAGCAAGTCGACGCCGCGTTACCCGCAAGGGAACGGCCAAGCCGAAGCAGCCAACAAGACTATCGTTGACGGACTCAAGAAACTCCTTGCAGAAAAGAAAGGGTGATGGGCAGACGAACTCGAAGAAGTCTTATGGTCTCACCGAACAACTCCAAGACGAGCAACCGGAGAAACACCATTCGCGCTGGTCTACGGCGCCGAATGTGTCATCCCAGCAGAAGTGGACTTCCTCGGAGTCAGACGAAGACTCCTGCCCGGGCAAGAAGGCCTTAACCACTTAATGATGCTAGAAAAATTGGACCTGATAAACGAAAGGTGGGATCAAGCACTCTTCCGGATCAAAAACTACCAGCAAGCAGCGGCGAGATATTACAACTCTAATGTACGGAGCCGAAAATTCAAAGAAGGCGACCTTGTCCTCCGCAAAGTCTTCCAGAATACCGCAGAGCCAAACGCAGGAAAGCTAGGCGCGAAGTGGGAAGGACCGTACAAAGTAACAAAGGTGGTCCGTCCAGGAGCATACGAACTGGAGAACAAAGAAGGAAAACCAGTGCCAAGGACATGGAACGCAATGCACCTAAAGAAGTACTATCATTAAAAGATTGTAATACAGAACTACGAATCGGCTTGATCCCCATGACTGGGGTACGTAGGCAGCTCGCCTTCCCGTTAGTTCAGCTATGGATACCAAAAATTCTTAAAACAACATCGCCTCTCGGCAAACATCTCCTTTCGGCAAACATCTCCTTTCGGCAAACATCACCTCTCGGCAAACATTGCCTCTCGGCATACAATCACCATCTCAAAAAGAGAAAACTCGAATTCTCTCTCTCTACTCTTTTCGAAAAAGACCGTCTGTTGCTGGCCACAACAAGACTTCTTTGTTCGAGAAATCGCCTCTAGGCAAACATCGCCTCTTGGCATACGTATCAATCGCCCGTTGCTGATCACAACAGGGCGACTTTTACCATGGTTCTTTCAACATCCCGCGATTGATAAACTTAGCGCGTTATATAAATCTCCGGACAACATCTGAAGGGCGTCACCTGATCGGAAATGCGGGACGCGTCAAGACGATGTTCTAAATTAGCTTATCTCCAGGAGCATTTCGCATAGGCAAATAGTGCGAGGTGTAAACCGCGAAATGAGCTCGCTAACCCAGTAAGACGCTTGACATGGAAAGCTGGTCTTGAACATCTCCGAACGCAGTAACAAACCGGCTCTGATACGAGATTTTGAACGCGTTCAGTCGAGAGAGGAATTTAAACGTGCTCAGTAAACTCCTTGACACCAAAACATAAACCCAGGAAAAATCCGCCACGGTAACCTGGTCGAGAAGTTAGGAGTATCCGGAAAAACACTCCAACACGCCTCTTGGCAAGCGATACATAAAGCAAACGCCTCTTGGCAAGCGATACATATAGCAAACGGCTCTAAAAACCAAGGGCCGCCCATCTCTTTAAAGTTGGGCCGGCCGCCCACTTTCGCGGCAAAGGCCAGCGGCCCGTTTCTTCGAAGATTGGGCCGGCCATTCATCACTCCATCACTAATCAAAATCTAAAAAAAAAAGAAGAAGAAGGTTCTTTCCAATTCAAACAGGAAAATGTTCCGGGGAACCTCCTACACTGCAAACGGCCATCCACGAACTTCAGGCCCAAGAAGGAGAATTCGTTCCGACCGATTTCGGATGCCTAATACACATTTCAGGAACAAAGACCTTTTAGTCCATCAATCCCGAAAAATACTTCATTAACGCTCATCACCCATGCATGGAAAGGCCATGAGCTGGGGGGCTAACTGTTGGGGGTCAAAATCCCCTCCTCAGAGATTGATAGGACAAAAGTCGAAGCAATAGACAAACGTCTCATGTCCCGGCAACAAGCCCTCAAAAGGGGACCAAACACCCGCACAGGTCGAGTTCTTACTGGCCTCTCAAGACGAGTCTTTGCATTTCCTCTCAGCCAGAAGCATTTACCAAGCCAAGACGTGAGCTACAGCCGAATTTCACCTTCTCGGACCGGCCCAAACGCCATTTCTCGACTATCGGGCCTCGGCCCTATATCTTTTGAAAAACATCACGCCTTTTGCGGACGGACTTCACGTTGTTCTGGACATCTAAAAACGTCGAGGAGTTTACTTAAAATAAACCGGAAGCAAGACTTTTATCCAAGGAAAAATCGGACCAGAAGATGAAAAAGACAAGTGGGGCCTAACGGGCCGGAACGGAAGGGAGAAAAGCGAATGGGCCACCACCATTAGGTCTGGCCGCCGGCTGGAGGAAGGATTTTACAACGTCCCACATTGCTTAGATCAATCTTTGAGACCCTAGACTCTC
>OVBB01002172.1:0-12065 GCA_900406415.1 Isatis lusitanica | reverse complement strand
CCAGTATCAGTTCTAGAGCGCCGAGATAGAGTGGTTCACAGGAGTGTGACATCGATGGTCAGAGTTAGTTGGGAGAGAGACGGTATTCAGGAAGAGACTTGGGAGTTAGAGTCTCAGATGAGATCCGATTATCCAGACCTGTTTATGGATGTCGAGCAGCCAGCTCAGGACTTGAATTCGGGGACGAATTCCTCAAGCCCAATCAGGCCCAGTTGCTGCCCAGGAAACCCTAGGTATCTCTTATTATAAATAGATTACTTTCTTTTCTTTTTGTGCACAAATCCTAAAAAGCGTCGTTACTCTGCAGAAATAGAGCAGTCAAGTCGTGAGACCACCGATTTGCCATCTCAGCCTCGTAGATCGCCGAGTCCACCATCTCCTCCACCGATCCGCGACTCAGGTAACATCGGAAACCGCTTTTCCAATTTGTTTTCTATTGGTCGGATCTTCAAATCGTTGTATCTCTCTAACCGCCGTGTTACTCAAAAATCCAAGGCCACCATCAGATTCAGAACAATGAGACGAAGCCACGCTGAGAAGCTCAGCCTCAGCAGCCGCCGGACGCGCCGCCACGCGCCACCAGAAGATCGGCGCGTCTCGCCCACGCGCCTCACGCGCCGTTGTCAGCAGTTGTGCATGACTCTCAAGCGCCACTGTCTCCGCCACCGTCGCCGCCGTCGCCGCCGGTGACCTTTTCCGGTAAGCGTCCGCCGTCTGCCGCCGTTCACCGCCGGCCGTCGCCGCCGCCGATTACCGGTGACTCGCCGGTGACTCGTTGTGACTCGGTGACTCGCCGGTGACTCACTGAGTCAACTCGGTCGACCGGTTTAGGCCGGTTTGGTTTGGCCGGTTGGTTTAATTCGATTTGATTTTGGTGTGGTCCGGTTTAATTAAATTTCCGGTTTAAATCAATTTCAATTTGGTTTGGTTCAATTTCTGGTTTAAATCAATTGAGTCCAGTTTAGTCTGGTATGGTTCGGTTTAATTGGTTTAGGTCCGGTTTGACTTTGACCGGTCAGACCGTAGACTTTGACTGGTTTGACCGTTGACCGTTGACTTTGACCAGTCTGACCCGATAACCGTTTTTCGCCGTTCGAAAGCCGTTCTCACTCGAAATTTCTTTCTGATTTCAGATTCAGCGTCCGTTTTAGCATCTGGAGTGCAGAGGAAGCAGTTATACTCCATTTGTGCTAAGGTGAGAGCTTTTCGCAGACTTTCGTATCTTTCATCAAAAAGCGCCTTAGATGGATTTTAGTATTAAATGTGTTCTGTTTCTCTGCTAGAGTCTATTTAGGATTGTTTGGAATTGGATTTATGAATATAGAGGATTCAACCCAATGAATGCGAATTAAATTGTTAATTGATTCTTTTAAATCACTTAATTTCCTTTTGCTGCTTTGCCAACTTGTTAGAGCTAGGATTAGTTGATCGTTGGACGTCAGGGTTGCGGGGGCACAGAGACGTGACTTCTATGCTTGCGTCGCGTGTTGTTTGAGATGGTGCTGGGCAGTGTAGTCGACCTGTTTTCCAGTGCTTAGAGGTCGATAATCGTCTACGGGCGGTGCGATTGGGCACCATCCCATAAGTTGTTCTCCGGTTAGGAGGGTGCCGCCGGTCACTGGACCCGGTAATAGGACATTGGCTGTTTGTTGGGTACTTTAGGTATTGTGGTTGTACATGTTTAGTATATTCTTCATGTTTGGCGTGCTATGATCAAATTTGCGTTCTCGGTGATAATCATCCCATACCTCACTGAGTGACTCCCATGTTGCTCATCCCTTACTCTTTCCTTTTCAGGTGAGATTGAGGAGTAGTATATGCGTATCGGATCGGGTGCTAGTTTTGGGCTTTACGGTTTTATCTCGCATTTGATTCCGTATTTTATTTCAGACATTGTTTTATGATTATTCGAGTTATTTCAGTTATGAGACTTATTTATGGATTTCCAGAAATCTAGACGTGGTTTATTTATGGAAATTGAATATTTGAGTTATGTTTACGGTTAGTGGCACGCCGTTCTCGAGTGAGGATGAAACGGGTGTTACACAAATTTTATGAGTTGTTCATTAAAAGCTTATAATTTCACAATTTTAAGTGTTAATTATTTTCTTAGTTCATTAAAAGCTTGTAATTCGCGGGTGCTGGTCATTCTTACTGCCTATAGGTCAGTTATCTGACACTACTTATCTTGCTTTTTGGCTAGGTCTTGTTTATAACGGGTTTCTTCGAAAATTTACTTTCGTTGTCTGCGTGTAAACCTCTATATATATGCATGTTTCTGATAGCTTTTCGGTTTGAAACCTTGAAGAGAGATATATGTTGATAGCACTTTTGTGGGAATGAGATTAAATTAAAGTTATTAGTCTATCAAAAATTAGATATGTAAATGATTAACCAAGTTATAAAATAAACCATTGAAAGGTAAACCTGATTAACAGCCGATCTTAATCACCAAAATATATGGAAATCAAAATGAAGAATATTGAAAAACCAACACGTTTATCAGAAGTCACACATCATTGGCCTGATAATTACCATCCTACATGGATCTTCGAACTCCATTTTCCCTACACAAAACAGAACAATATTGTTCTTTCAATTCCACCATAGTTCAGAAACACAGCTAATATATTGAGTGTTTCAATAATTGGAGTGGACATATAGACATGACTTATAATATGCTAAGTCGCTTTGCAATTTGCAGCAGAACTGATATATCATAAATGAGTAGATATAGATATACCTCCATCCACTATAATAACTAGCTCTGAGTATGTTTCCCCTAGGGTGGCGTGTCAGATCCACGCTCACCGCACCAATTGATAGAGTTTGGATATCAAATCCCTAGCAATAATGCAAATCTTTATCCTCTTTTTTTTTTGAATAAAATGTTAAATTTCACTCAAAAAAGAATTAATCGTTTTCTATTTACAAAAGAGCGAGAGAGATTGAACTTATTTAAAGCTATACATATCAAGGATATAATTGTATAGAGATATGATTTTCTAATTGTGATCTCCAGACTATTTACTTACCTTAGTTGTCTAGGTTGATTCCCTAATTATCTCATCTACTTTGTATAAATGTATGTACTCATCATTCTAATAAGATCATCACGTTGAACTTCTTTATGATATCAGAGCTTTCGCTCCACAAAACCTCAAAAACCCTAAAATTTCTTTAGCCACCATGGTTGATCAGATCAACCCTCCCACCTCTTCCTTCACAAACACACACACGAACAAATCAATCCCCATCACAACCAAGAATGTTCTCCTGATTAACATGACGAGTGTCACCAAACTGACAAGTCTCAACTACATTATGTGGAGTTTGCAGGTGAATGCTCTCCTCGATGGCACATTAAACAACTTGTGGCACAACTCAAAGGTACTACTAAGGGGACCAAAACGATCGATGAATACTATCATAGTATCATCACTAAGATTGATCAGATTGCCATCCTTGGCAAAACATATGAAGATGAAGAACAAGTGGAATTCCTTCTTGAAGGATTCCCTGAGGAGTACAAGACTGTTGTGGACCAGATCGAAGGCAGAGACAACACCAACTCTCACAGAGATTCATGAACGCTTACTAAATCATGAGGCCAAGTTACTTGCTGCTGCTGCTATTATTCTCTCGGCTCTGCCTTTCTCTGCCAACAGTGTTCAATACCGATCAAGCAACCACAACAATCGTGGTTACTCCAACAACAACCGCTCCTCCACTGGCTATCATCCCAATCAAGGCTATCAAAACTCTTCACGCAATACTCCTGCATCTGGTCAGTCAGATGCTAGACAGCCTCGTCCTTACCTTGGCAAATGCCAAATCTGCTACACTCAAGGTCATAGTGCTCGGAGATGCCCACAGTTCCAACAACAGGCGACCAATAACGCTCCACATACCAGTCCATTTCGACCATGGCAGCCGCGTGCAAATGTTGCCATTGCTACACCATATGATCCTCAACCGTGGTTACTAGACTCGGGAGCCACACACCACATCACTTCAGATCTGAATAATCTGTCGTTGCATCAACCTTATTACGGTGGGGATGGTTTGACGATTGCAGACGGCTCAAATCTCTCTATCTCCAACACAGGTTCAATGATTCTTCCCTCTACTACTCACAACTTTAAATTAAAGGATGTGTTATGTGTGCCTGATATTGATAAGAACCTGATCTCTGTCTACCGTCTTTGCAATACTAATGATGTATCCGTTGAATTTTTTTCCTGCATCCTTCCAGGTGAAGGATCTATCCACGGGGGTCCCGTTGCTCCAAGGCAAGACTAAACGAGAACTGTACGAGTGGCCAGTTGCTTCTCCCTACGCAGCTGCTCTGCTTACCTCAACCAATCCCAAAACCACAATCTATTCGTGGCATTCTTGGCTCGGCCACCCATCAGCTTCTATTTTACAAACTATTATTTCTCGTTTCTGCTTCTGCTTCTTTTACTTAATAAGAGCCATAAACTACATTTCTCTACTACAACTATTACCTCCATTCGACCACTACAATATATTTTCTCAGATGTCTGGACCTCACCTATAACTTCACAAGACAACTTCAAATATTATTTGGTTCTTGTTGATCACTACTCACGTTATACGTGGTTATATCCGTTGAAACAGAAATCACAAGTCAAGGAAGTGTTCGTTGCATACAAAGCCCTTGTTGAGAATCAATTTCAAACCAAGATAGGGACACTCTTCTCAGACAATGGTGGAGAGTTTCTTGCACTTCGAAGCTTTCTTGCCACCAATGGGATAGCTCATCTTACTTCCCCTCCGCATACACCAGAGCACAATGGGATATCAGAAAGGAAGCATCGCCACATCGTTGAGACTGGCTTGACACTCCTGTCCACGGCATCGGTTCCTAAGGCGTATTGGCCATTTGGGTTTGCTACACCAACGTACCTTATCAATCGCCTTCCCACGCCGGTTCTTGCCATGACGTCTCTGTTCCAGAAAATTTTCGGACATACACCGAACAATCATAAGCTGAAAGTTTTTGGCTGTCTCTGCTTCCCTTGGCTACGACCATATGCACAACACAAACTGGATGATCGTTCTCTTCGCTGTGTCTTTATGGGGTACTCCAATACACATAGTGCATACTATTGTCTTCACATACCTACATCTCGTATGTATGTCTCTCGCCATGTACAATTTCTGGAAGAAGAGTTTAATTTTACCACACCATCCCCGAGTTTACCGGCTCTTGTTTCTGAGCCTCAAGACTCTGCCACTGCTCGTTTAGGGTTTAGGGTTTAGGGTTTAGGGTTTAGGGTTTAGGGTTTAGGATTTAGGGTTTAGGGTTTAGGGTTTAGGGTTTAGGGTTTAGGGCTGCTACACCTATACCACTTCCAACACTCCTTGGACCCCCTGGATTGATTCTTCACCAGCCATCATCTGTCGCACCATCATCTCCGCAGTCTCCATCTACTTAGGTATCACCTTCTATCTCAGACTCTCCGTCGCTCTCTGTTTCTTCTTCTGGGCCTACTGCCCGTTCTCAAAATGAGTCTGAAACCCTGACTCAGCCTAACCCTCCTCTTCATGAGCCCACTGCTCACACTGAAAATGAGTCAGAACCAGTGACTCAGACAACTGCATCAAATACTCCAACTTCCCCTACCATATTGTCCGCGTCTATACTTAGTGAACCAGAAAATCCACCGGCTCCTCCACCACCTCAAAATATCCATAAAATGCAAACCCGAGCCAAAGATAATATCTACAAACCGATCAAACGCCTTACATACAATGTCTCGAAACAACATGCTCTTGCACCTGAACCCAAAACTGTTCCTCAAGCTCTCAAGGATGAGAAATGGCGCAAGGCAATGTCTCTTGAATATGATGCTCATACGGTACAACACTCGTGAGATCTTCAACCACCGAATCCACGCTTCAATGTTATTGGATGCAAATGGATCTTCACAACAAAATATCTGGCAACTGGTGAAGTCGACCGTTTCAAAGCCTGCCTTGTGGCCAAAGGCTTCACTCAACAACATGGGATCAATTACTCTGAAACTTTTAGCCCTGTGATTAAAACAACGACCATCTGCCTTGTCCTTGAAGTATCTGTCACCAAGTCTTGGCCGCTTAAACAACTCGACGTTAACAACGCATTTCTGCAAGGAGAGCTCACTGAAGAAGTCTATATGGTACAGCCGCCTGAGTTTGTTGATCACGACCATCCTGATTATGTTTGTCGACTTTGTAAGCCAATTTACAGTCTCAAACAGGCTCCGCGCTCATGGTACATATCTCTCAAACGGCATCTTATTCAGTCCGGTTTCACTAACTCTCTCGCAGATGCCTCTCTCTTCATTCACACACAAGGCTCGGCTCACACTTATGTGTTAGTCTATGTGGATGATATTATCGTAACTGGCAGTGACTCCATGTTTGTGCAACACGTACTTGATGCCTTTGCTAAACGGTTCTCTATCAAGGACCCGACAGACTTGCATTTTGTTTTGGGTATTGAAGTACTTCGATCAGACAAAGGACTACACTTGATGCAGCGCAAATACATACAAGATCTTTTTGTCAAAAACAACATGGCTGATGTCACTCCTGTCTCTACACTGCTTCCTGTCTCCCCAAAGCTATCACTTCATACGGGTACAAAACTCTCTGACGGTGCTCAATATAGATCAGTTGTTGGTTCTTTGCAATACTTAGCTTTTACCCGTCCGGATATTGCCTACGCTGTTAACCGGTTATCACAATTCATGCACCAACCAACGACGGATCATTGGCAAGCGGCTAAGCGAGTTCTTCGGTATCTCGCGGGTACATCCTCTCATCGCATCTTCATGCATCGAGCATCTCCCTTCTCTCTTCACGCGTTCTCAGATGCTGATTGGGCAGGAGATACCAATGACTTTGTCTCCACCAATGCATTTGTTATCTATCTAGGTCGGAATCCTATCTCTTGGTCGACACGCAAACAAGGTGGAGTAGCCCGCTCCTCAACAGAAGCTGAATATCGATCAGTAGCCAACACAGCTTCTGAGGTGGTTTGGTTATGTTCGTTATTTACTGAGATGGACCTCACTCTCCCTACTGCTCCAGTTATCTATTGTGACAATGTGGGAGCTACCTATCTCTCGGCTAACCCTGTTTTCCATTCTAGGATGAAGCATCTCACATTGGACTATCACTTCATCCGTGATCTTTTGCAGACTCAAGCTCTACGTGTATCCCATGTGTCTACACATGATCAGTTAGCCGATGCATTGACCAAAACGTTGTCCAGACAACAGTTTCTCACAGCATGCTCCAGGATTGGAGTGACTGCAGCCCCTCCATCTTGAAGGGGCGTATCAAGGATATAATTGTATAGAGATATGATTTTCTAATTGTGATCTCCAGACTATTTACTTACCTTAGTTGTCTAGGTTGATTCCCTAATTATATCATCTACTGTATAAATGTATGTACTCATCATTCTAATAAGATCATCACGTTGAACTTCTTTAATACAAGTCTAGACTGAGGTTGGTTGGGTGGTAAACCCAAACCAGGTCGTGAGCCCCTCTTATTAAGCTTGATCGTGATTCCGGCGGATACCAAGGAGCCGGTTTCGCACAGTCTTATCGATGATTTTGGTGAGGTGGGAAACAGGCAGAGCAGTTTTCCCATGGCGTCGGTTGTTCCGCTCTCTCTATATGTGGTAAAGCGTTGCCTGAAATGTTTACCCGAAGAGGAACGTGGTGATCTTGTTTCTGTTAAGACTATGGAGCAGCTGCACTAGAGAATCCCAATTGACATTATAGTCGCCACATAACAGATTTGAAGTGAGTGAGTGCCAGACACCGGAAGCGTACATACACTAAAAAAAGAGATGGTCTCTCGTCTCCATTACACATGGGCATATGCTGCATCCCGTGTTCTGTCCCGCATTCCATCTCTGCATTCTGTCCCCCGTGGCCAATCTATTGTGGAGAGCCAGCCAGGTGATAAATCTGAATTTCGGGTTGCATATTTAAACCAGACACCCACATTCCAATCTTTGTTTTCCCTTGTTTGCCGAAGAAGATTCCAAGTAGCCTTGGTGTTGAAAGTCTTTGCATACTTATTCTCTGCGACTTTCCAAAGATCAACATCCCTCCCGAGAGAAGAGCTATGGGAATTATACAGAGCAGCTGAGATATCATTCAGAGTCTGATTCCGGTATGTTCTTCTCCTTTGTTGAGCTCAAGTAGTGGCTACCGAAGCATTTTCCGGGATACTTAACTCAATGAAACCTCGAGGCCCAGTGATATCAATTAATATCCCAAGCGTCGACCAGTGATCGTACCAGAATGAGGTTTGTGCCCCTGTGATGATGTCTTTTTGATGCACAGACCAAGCCACCTCCTTATACTTTAACAGCTTTTTCCACATCCATGATACAGAGTATGTTGAAGTCATTCCCCAGAAAGAGGCGTTCTTTTGGTGGGTTTCACGAATCCATTTCACCCACAAAGAGTCACCAGAGAGGATGCGCCAAATTAGCTTCAGACAGGCCACTTTGTTTGCATCTTTAATCGATTTTATTCCCAATCCTCCTTCCTGTTTCGGAATACAGACTTCTCTCCAAGCAAATTTTGCCTTCTTGGTGTTTAGCTCTGGCCCAGACCATAGGAATGCAGAGCAGAGCTTCTCAATCTCTTCAATACAACCATTGGGAAGCCGATAAGCAGAGATCCAGAAGTTTACAATGCTAGATATAATAGTCTGAAGCAGCTGGAGACGACCCGCGAAAGAGAGGAATCAATTTCTCCACGAGCACATCTGATTTCGAATATGTTCAACCAAACCTGTATAATCCGTCTTCGTCATTCTCTTTGTGAGTAAGGGGAGGCTCAGATATCTGACAGGAAATTTTCCAGTTGCAAAAGGGAAAGATGACTTGATATCATCCTGCACTTGAGGCTTGAAGGCAAATCTTTATCTCACAATGAGGCCTAACCCTAACGTCCTCTCCTCAAGACTATCGTCTCATCCACTAATCCAAAAGCTCTCCTCCAACTTAACTGAGTATACAACAGACTCTTATACTTTTATTTACGTATTTACATATTAATAATTACTGATAAAATTAAGTTAAAATATAGACTAAAGTAGATTCATTTCACAAAAAAAAAAACTTATTTAAGGATATAAACAAGAGTTTTTTTTTATATAATAATTAGAAAATATGGTAGAAATATCGATTTATGTTATGTGTTTGAATAAAGTGAACCAAGACTTCATTTATAGAGATTAATTTTTTTTTACTATATAATAATTGATCTTAAATAGATAAGATGAAATAAAAATCTTCAAAACAAGTGTCATGATCAGTTTTTTCGAAACAAAAGAAATCTCTACAACTCTACTTGCTTCCCCAATGTTTGAAAAGCACTTCCTGTTTGGTTGATTGACACCTGGCTTTTGCAGGCCTAGATTTTGTTTTTCAACCATTTAAACATCAAAAAATCCACCTCAATTTTTTTTTAGTTTTCAACATATGCATTGCAGTTGTTCAACAATTGAATTAATTATTTAACAGATGCAGTGCACGTAGTCTTATAAGAAAACAACGACTTCTACAAACCGAATTGACCAATTAAAAAGCCTAAAACCGTCAGCTCAGCTTCTTCTATTCTTTTCCCATGGTCAACTCTGTTTCCTTTGACTGAGAATCTTTCTTCTTCTTCCTTATATAGCAACCATGAAGCTTATCAATGGTGTACTTTTGTAATTTATTAAACATTTGACTCAGAGTATTCTAACAAAACCTCTACAATTCAGCACAGTGGCGGATCCAGAAAAATTATTTGACGGGAGCACATAATAAATATATTTAGTAATATTAAATTAGAATAATAATAAAAATATATATTATATGCTGTTAAATAGAAAAATCATTATAAGTTGTGAATAAAAAAATAATTTTTTTCTAACTCATGAGAGTTTATAAATTGAAACCTACAAAAAATACTCTTTATGTTTACATTTATATAACTATATCATATAATTTTTTTTGTCTTTATATCATAAAGAACTAAACTCTAATATATTTTTTAATATTTTAATATTAATTATTTATATTCATTTACATGCAACTGAGAATATCGACTTTAAAAACAATAGATTTCAATTTTTGTTTTTAAATTGAAACTTGAAGATTAAAACATAAAAGGAAGAAGTAGAGAAAAACAAGTAAATAAAAGAAATAAATATGTTTGAAGAAAAATAAAAGTCTATTAAAAAAAAAAGTGATTAATAGTAACAAAAAAATTTATGGCCGTGAAAAAAAAAGAGAATGTATGGACGACGGGGGCATCGAACTCGTATGCTAGGAATTAACTGGGGGCAACCTTAACCAAATGATTTACAAAGATTATCAATTCTTTTAAATAAGAAAAAGGATTTTATAAATAATTGGGGGCACGTGACCCCACTCCTTATGCTGTAGATCCACCACTGATTCAGCATACAGATGGTCAGACATTGCAATACTCAGGGAAAGTATTTAATGTGGATCGCAAACAGTTTGCATATTGTCAGACAATTCGTTTTATTGTAATCACATATCTTTGGCATATATGATATTGCTTCTAGTGTAAGCTCTACTGCAGAAGAAAGATTCGTCTGTTTTTAGCAAAGCAATGACGTACTATGAAATGTGAATTGAAATACAAGTAGGTGTGTTGTGTGTATATATTAAAAGAATATTAGTCTGGAAAGTTTCCCATGCAAAAAAGAACTCAGCTGAGGTTCTCATACAAAGCTAAAAATGACAAACTCAGTTCAAAATATTATGTGACTACAAAAAAAGAAATCCAAAGCCACACCTATATTCATAATAAAAAGTTATGCAAACTGGGGAAAACCACCAAAACATACTAAAACCATTGACAAAGCCAAAATATGAAAGAAATAACATAATCCAAATAGAGTTTCATGGCTCATGGTTCTGTGATCGTAGCAACACATTTTCATCGCTAATTCTGCTCGGAAAGATCACACTGATGTCCCCCATCTCCACGTCCTGACCTTGTTTCCTATAGAAGCTTAACCAATCCTTTAAGAGCAAATTCAACATCGTCAGTTCTCATAAACTCTTCTGCCCCTTATGCTGTAGTGATTAGGTTGTCTCCTTCAATTAGTCCCTCTATCTCCGAGAAGAGATCATGCTCAATTTCCCCCAAATAGTTATTGGCCAGTGTTTTAAAACCTTCAAAGCCACAATATCCCATGTGGATGTGCACATCCATCCTGCCTGGCCTGAGAAGAGTTGTATCGATCTTGTGTTTGTGTTAGTTATGAAGATTATGATCCTCTCTTTTCTAGAGGAACACCAAACACCATCTATGGTATTTAGTATTCCTCCCAAAGACAATCTAACTACAACCTAATTATTAATCAAAGATTTGTCGTTAAAGGCAATAACAAAAAAAAATGAAAAAGAATTCAGTTTAATCACCAGCTAATTAATCATGGGGCCTCGCGTCTAGAACGACTAATCGGGGCCTAGTCGGAGCTTAAGTGTACAAAAATTGAACACTGATAATATATTTAGATTTAATTTGTTTCATATTACATATTTCTAAATAAAAGTTTAGAAAATCAACTTACAAGTGTATATTATAAAGAAAAACAAAATTTATTTTCTCATAAACATATCTACATTTATTCTATAACTCAGCGATTTTTTTTAGTTAAATATTCTAACTGTATATAAAACCGAAAATTGGAAAGATTTTGTTCAATTTTGGCTAAAACGGACCGTTAAGACCGGATTTTTGATTTAACTTGGCGATTTTAGAAAATTGGTTAGGATATGTATGTTTAAGCGTCTAGGCGGGGACTAGAGCTATTTTTTGAACATTGTTAATCATATATTCTCGTTAAAGGGCCAGACAATAACAAAAGGAAACACCAAGGTTAATATGATTTTCCAAAGGATGCAACTCTATTAAGCCCAAAAGATCGATCTAACACACAAGGGAAATGTGAGACTCGGATGAACACTTGTTGGTGATGAAAACATGGACTGAAGTCGA
>OVBB01002169.1:2047-12073 GCA_900406415.1 Isatis lusitanica | reverse complement strand
TTCGTCAATTTCCGGAGCTTTATCCGTAATTACATCAGTCTCTCTCTCTACGGCCACCCAGTCAGACTCTTCTTCCTCCTCCTCCTCGGCGTTAGATCGAGAAATTCGAGGATAGCTCGCGTTTAACAAATCAATCACCGGCTCGGATGATGAAACTCTCGCCGATAGAGAAGAAACAGAGGACGAAGAAATTGACAGAGACGGTCCTGACAGAGGAGGAGAAGAGGACATGAATGGTTTCTGATTGCCGAGATTGGTCACCGTGACAGCATCAGCGTAAGTCTTCGGCTGCTCTCCGCCGGCGATTATGGTGTCCATTTCGCCGCCGTCACTTTTCTTGCTATGGAAGCCGGAAACGGCGCTTACTATTACTTATAAAGGTATTTAATAATGGAAAGTGCCTTATTCTGTTATCATCTCTAGTTAAAATTTCTTACTTACGTAATTTCTGTTTAAGGTCTCATATTTTTACACATTTCTAAATCAGCCGTCTACTTATATTAGATGAATATACAAACCCGTTACCTTTTAAGTTGTACCTTAAAACCCGAATCGGGCCAGATTGTTTGTTAAGTGGGAAAGAGAGGAGAATATTAATAGGAAAAGGGAAATGTTGTTTGAATTATGAGAACAAGCCATGTGGTTGTACTAATTTCTAGCCAAATTCAAAGGAAAAAAAAAAAAAAAATCAAGATTCGTCTATGAATTGTTAATTACCACCAACTTATAAAAAAAAAAAAAGATATTACAATAAGGGTTTGTTGTGAGCTAAAGATTTTGAAGAATATTGCAATTATATTTGGGGATATGTGATTACTATTTACTTTCAACGCTCGCAAGTGATACTTTGTCAAGTTATAAAAATGTCCTCCAATTATTCCCCTTGGCAACTTAATTTTGGGTATTGTAAATAAAACTTTGGCTCCGAATGGAGAGCCTAAATCAGGCGTTGCAGATCAAGTAGATCAAGCGGATTAAGCAGATCAAATGTGGATCAAGTGGATCAAGTGGTTTAAGTGTGGATATAGCGGATCTAGTAGTCTAAACATATATTTGAATGGTGAAAGCAGATAAAAAGTGGTTCAAAACTATATAAATTATTAAATTTATAATAATTGATAAAAATTTAACTATCATTTTAATTTTTATAGCAGATCAAATATTTGAAATATAGAAAATTCAAACCGAACACCGATTATAAATAAAATATTTTACATAATATATAGAAAATTTTAAAATTTAAGTAGTTATTATGTGTTTCATCCTTTTAACAGGTAAACTTTTTATTTACTGTACAGAATAATGTAGACTATTATGATATCAACATTTTTATGCAACCAATATAATATAAAAGATGATAAATTTTAAACATATATAATCAATAATACATGTTTAGTAATATCATATTAATATTATTTATTTTATAAAAACTATGAATCTTATATTAATTTTTTAGTTGATAAAATTTATCACTATTAATTTTTTTTAAAGTAAAAATAGATGGACCGCATGGTCTACCCTTGAAACACACCAAATCCATAGTGGTTTACTATTTAAGATGGATCAAAATTTTCCTTTGTAAAATGAACCACAAGTGGTTCAAATAGTTGATTTCATTATTTTAATATATTTCTAAAATTTGATCCACACTTGAGATAAAAAAGCAGTGAATGGCAATAACATTGTGGTTCACCCACACATGTGGACGAACCGCAGCTCCTCCGCTCTTCCATTCAGAACCTTTGAACACATGTTGGTTCTTTCTAATCCACTAGTTCAGATTTATATAACTTCATGTTGTATATAAACTTTGACCCCGATCAGAGTGTAAAATGCAATACTTCTGGTTCGAACTTGTTATTTGGTTGGGAAAATGACGTTTCCACCATTTCAAATTTTCAACAACCGAATCATTTATAATTTGGTAAATCTATATGTTTTTCCCCCTTATCTTTCTGTTGAGAGGTTTTCCAAATTAGTTACCATCTAAGTCCTCACAAATGTTGGTTCTACAAGAAAGGAGAAAAAACCGGTTCTTGTTTTGTTAGACACACCTTATAATCATGCTGTCTATGGGATCGTTGAAAAACCCGGCAAGTCCTTTTAGTTTTGTTGTCAGCGTACGACAAGCCAGAGAAAATGCTTAACTTAATCTAGTTATATATGTGTAACGTGTTAATATGAACAGCTAGGATCCGTCATAACTCAAGCTAGGACTCAAGATAAGGATACATATAGTGTGTCATAAAAAATAAAAAGCTAATAACAATTGTATAGACTATTAGCTTCAGTTTTTTACGTCTGCTCCAGTCATATACAAATTTATAGAAGAACAATTAAGAAGAAGAAAATCGACTCTGGCTATAGAAAAAGAAAAGATCAATGGGTATATGGGCTGTCCTCCATTTTTTTTTCCCAAATTTCACCCCACAATCATAACATTTTATTTTAGAAAATGAGGGAAAAACAGAGAAGGAAAAGACAAGATTTTGAAATGAGAAATGATGATTAAGATTTTTGATTTAGGATCCCGTGGGAATACTCATCTATTTCCAAAAAGTAGATTATCTCTTTTCCATGAACAACATGATTACACGTTTTGATAATAATTTTTTTTTTTTTTTGCTCATTGGCTCTACCATCTAATCTGCTTAACAACTTTGAAAATGTTATGGAATTTCATAAGTTAATGATCATGGATTATTGTCACTTTATATGTGATCATATCTTCAAGCTAAAGCATCTCCGTGCCCACAACACATATGACAAAATAAAAGCATGGGCCATGTAAATTAAATTTCTTCAAATATGTTTATAAACTAAGCTGGGTGTGTTAACAAGAAAAGAAAACTAATTTGCGTGTTTTTAATTATACCAGTAACAGAAACTACATTAACAAACCTTTTTTCATACATCCACAAAGAGAATTGGTTGGTGGAGGATGATCAGACTACTTCAACTATATGACAAAACTGACATCTAATTTGGCTTCATGTGAGAAATATGGAAATTAGTGTCAAATCATTTTTTATTTTGTTATGATGAGGTTGACAAAATTTTATTCTTTTCAACTATCGAAGCAATGTGTTTATTTACTCTTTAAGACAATGTGTATATTCAAAGAAATGAATTGATTGGGCTTACGGATATAATATTTTTTCATCTATCAAATGACTAAATAAAAACTATTATTTTAATACAGTATATGTACTAATTTTGGTTTATGAGTAATTTTTGTATGATTATATTAAATATTTTGCATGTTGAATTTGTCGTAGTTATGTAGTGTACGAGTTTGATTGTTTTAATGAAATAGTTAGTTCATTTTGAACAAAAAGCTCATTTGGATTTGTATATTATCATTTTATAGTATGTTATTACTTCAGTAATATGATTTTGTGATAAGAGATTAAAAAGGTGTGATACTTGATATTCACACTTAGATGACAAATCGTTTCATTATGAACCTAAACAAAAAATCCAAAAGTAACATATAACAGATGTCAAATAAAATAACACTAACGGTGGTATTTCTAAAAGAACAAATTAAATATAAAAAATAGTCACATTAATAACATACATATTGAAATGGCCTCCTCACTCGCATCAATCGTTGTCTTTCTCTCTTTATTTCATCCTCTTTGTTTACTTTTGAAGAATGTTCAATTCTTTCATCATTCCCTTGTGGAAACTTTTATTATTGTTGTTCCTTTCTTTTCTACTTTATTTTGTTTGTGTCTTGGGTACTTCTAAATTTTAAGAATTCTTCTCTAAATTAATATATTTAGCATACACAAACCAAAATAACTTGGATACGATCACTCTATTACAAAGTTTGAATACTGATATCCAACCAAAACCTTTATGTCTAACTCAATTTGACGTACTAATTAAAGTCACAGAACACACACAGATATATAAAGAATTTGTTCTTTTTATTGATGTTTAGAAAATAGCTCAAAACTAAACACCTATCTTTCTGCTTAATGATCTCCACAACTCAGTGATCATATATATAGAACTTAAGTGTTTCTTTTTCCTAATTCTATTACAAATACCTTTTATCCTTAAGAAGTAGATTCTCTTATTCATATTAGGATTACAATGAGCCTCTTCCTAATCTAGACTGATTTAGAAAGGCTCTAAACTATTGAAGCTTATCCAACATTAATCTATGATTCGAACCATTTCCAACAATAGAATTAAAACCCATTATTTTGTAAGAAAATTGCCAAAATATAATCTCTACAAAATTACAATTCAGCACTGAAAATTTTCGAAAATTACCATCATAAAAAGTTGTGTATATATAATGTATAAACTCCATTTATTTACCAAGTAGATGATAAAAAATATAATAATGATTTTCATTTTTGGATAAAAATCTAATGATTAATCTAGCATTAAAATTTATCTTTAAGAAAAGATTAGTAATTCAATTTGTGTGAATTCTTTCAAAAATCAAATGTTACTGATTCAAAACTTTTATTTTCTCATGGAAGATAATCTATACCAACAACTCTTTTTCTGTAATAAAAGATAGTTTTTTTTTAGTTCAAAGATAATCTATACCAAAAAATCTAGTCGACAACATAAACGAGAATTTAAAGGACAACTCAATTTGTACGAAAGAAATAGATTCACAACATCTAGGATTTTAAACTACAACTCGATTCATACAGAAATCACCGAAGTTTATATAAATGTTACATACCATATCTACCACGTAGTCTAAAGTTAGAACTTAGAACCCTGCATTTTTAAGTGTAAGGCTTTTAAATCTTTTAGTCAACCTCCACACCATACATAATACGTAGTCTAAAGTAAGAACACTTGCATTTTATGAAAAAAACAAACACTAATTAACACTTGCATCCAACTATATATAAGTTTTATTGCCAAATCTCATTTATCCTCATCAGGAGTTAGGAGTTCAGTTGGGGATAAAATCGTCATCTGGTAAAAGGCAAAACATACCATACTGTTGTTGCGAAAAAGACACGCGTGACAATAGAACACTAGCAAAAGAGAAATCAAACGACGCATGCTTCTATACATTTATTCTCATTATTGCTATCTATTTATTTTTTCTAAAACATCCAGAAAATTTAGGACCATTTGTCCTATAGGACGAGTTTGTAAAACGTATATCATTCCGCTTCAAGCCTACATTCTACTCATACTTTCGGCTACAAAATCATCTGAAGGAAAAGATAAAACTTCACTATCTCAAACTTCATATCAGCATTATATGAAATTCAAATATGACGAGATATATTGGCTATACAGAAGCTTGTCCATATCGTTATTTAGGAGTCAAATTTTTTTTTACCATAATCAAATGAAACAAATCAGATTTCTGACTCGAATATATTTATTATCATAATCAAATGATGCAAATCTGATTTCATACCAATGTTTAATATCTACAACCATCAAATAAATTGTTGATGCAAATTAGAATTAAAATTTAACCAAAAAGAGTGAACAAGGAATCAAGATCATTAATTATTCGATAATTGTAGTTTAATTATTTTATTTATTTAAATAGTACTGTACGTGGAGGTCGAGCAATTTGAGGATAAGGAATACGTAAAGCAAACATAAAATATTGCACATGTATAAGAGAAAAAAATGAAACTACATGCAATATATGTGTGTATAATTGGGTATTCGCAAGAATTAATGCATTATGCTCACCTCTCACGTACGTACGGAACCTTGAAGATGTTATACATCGGCGGTAATTTAGGTGACTAGTTGAAGAATAATGATGATAGTTTGGGAACTTTAGGGATGAATATATATATATATATGTGACTATATGAGATATCTATTTCATCCAACCTGATGATGAAAAGTGAATCTATAATGGCAAGCAACCATCATGATACAATCCATATGCCCTCAAGTCAATTTCTACAGCTATAACTTTATTGATATAGCACTGATATAAAATAATATTGTTATTTTCAGAGATTGTGTTTCTAACAATGAAAAGAAAAATACAATAAGAAAAAGGCATCGTGACCGAAAAAAAAGAAGTATACAAGAAAAAGGCAAAGTTTGGATTTCTTAGCAGTATTAAATTTTTAAATGAGACCAAATATGTTCAGTAGAATAGGACCATTCGACTGAGATATCTTATTCTTAAGAAATACATGAAAAATGTTGGAAAGGATTCATGTTCGTAATGATGTGTTTAATTAAAATCATATAAGTATATACTTATGCACGTGATAACGTAACTACTTAAATAAGACAGAGAATTTTGTTTAGTAGAAGTCTGTTATGGACTGGTTATAAAAGAAAGCATTAGAACTAACTCCTAAAAATACTAAAGAGATGCATTAAACTATAAAAAAAGTCTGGACTCTTTGTTATTTTCACTATTCATTAAAAGTACAAAAGAGATGCACGCGTATATTTATACGTATGGATTGAATAGTGTCTTATTTTTTCAACTAGGATTGAATAGTGTTGTCTGTTATGGGTTGGTTATAGAATCTTGAATCTTTTGGGCGCTAGAATCGGGTGTTCAAATATACTACATCATGTAGTCTGCATGTGTTGTCAAAAGAAAAAAGAAAAACGCATTTAATAAATATACACAGTGGGCTTTGAGAGTTAGTGGAGAAACAGAGGAATTTAGCTTTATTGGATCCTGTGAGTGACTGAGATAAATACAACCCACCTTGGCTTACATATATTATAACATTTTCTGTGTATTTATGTATGTATACGTGTACTTGTGTATCTGCATATACATTCCATCAGACATTCAATTTGTCTGCAAAAGGTTTTTAAAAGAAAACCAAAGTGGACAAATTATGTTAAAGAGGAGGAAAAAAGAAGAAGAAGAAGAAAGATACAGACAATCTAAATAATCGGTTTTTAATATGAGTGAGTGGCATGTTGATTTGGTTTCTGATTTTCAAAGAACTCCACCCAAAATCCAATATTATTGTAATTTGAATGATGGGAACTCAAACTCCCAAAAAAATGTTAAAATGTTTTTTTTTCAGTTGCTATATGCATAATTGTTGCATATACGCTCAATTTTTTTATCATACAAGCAACGTTAATGTTTTCGTGGTTCCCGAATCATGGACTATACATAAATATTTTTCAATATCAAAATAAAAAAGTAATTAACCCACATAATGCATATGTTGTTGAAGAAAAAACTAAAAATGTACGAGAATTATTACGAAGCAATTGGACCATAAATATAAATGACACAACATAAGAGAATGCTCTTTACTTAAGCGACAGCAACAAAAAAAGAAAGAAAGGGAACGAGTATTAAAATACGAAGCGAGTAATTTGGAAAAAGTAAGAAAAGTAAAAGAGGAGTGGAAAATGGAGGAGTTCCTCTTTTCTTTTCTTCCCCACACAAACCATAATGCCTTAACCAACAAAAGCCAGACCATTAGACGCACTCCACAATCATCACCTTCATCATGACTTCTTCTCTTCTCCTTCATCATCCTCTTCTTCATACCCTTATATCCACCATTGTT
The DNA here is from genome assembly GCA_900406415.1 of Isatis lusitanica. NCBI lineage: Eukaryota > Viridiplantae > Streptophyta > Magnoliopsida > Brassicales > Brassicaceae > Isatis > Isatis lusitanica. The sequence continues at coordinate 4,550 of OVBB01002169.1, read as the reverse complement.
GACCCTAAAACCTTTCTCAACTTCACCTCACTTCACCAGACAATCTTTTCACTTTCTTCCTAAAAGCCATGAACAAGAACACTTCTCTTTCTCTTGTTCATCTCTTTCTCCTTCTTTTTCTTCTTCCTTTCTCTTCCTTAGCTCTCAAGCTTTCACCTCAACTCTTGTCTCTCCTTTCCCTCAAAACATCTCTCTCTGGCTCTCCCTCTGCTTTTGAAGACTGGAAAGTCACCGATGGTCAAAACGGTGCCGTTTGGTGTTCTTGGTCCGGTGTAGTCTGTGACAATGCAACGGCTCAAGTCATTTCTCTTGACCTCTCTCTTCGTAACCTCACAGGTCATCTTCCTCAGCAGATTCGTTACTTGTCGAGCTTACTCTACTTGAATCTCAGTAAGAATTCCTTGGAGGGTTCCTTTCCGACTTCTCTCTTTGATCTCACAAAGCTCACTACACTTGACATCAGCCATAACTCCTTCGACTCGAGTTTCCCTCCCGGAATCTCCAAGCTCAAGTTCTTAAAAGTCCTCAATGCCTTCAGCAACAACTTCGAAGGCTTGTTGCCTTTGGAAGTGGCTCGTCTTCGTTTCTTGGAAGAGCTCAACTTTGGTGGGAGTTACTTCGAAGGAGAGATTCCTGCAGCTTACGGTGGTTTACAGAAACTAAAGTTTATTCATTTGGCCGGAAATGTTCTCGGAGGTGATTTACCTCCGAGATTGGGATTCTTACCTGACCTCCAACACATGGAGATCGGTTATAATCAGTTCACAGGAAACATACCTTCCGAGTTTTCGTTACTCTCGAACCTTAAGTACTTTGACGTTTCCAATTGCAGCCTCTCTGGTCCTCTGCCTCAAGAACTCGGAAATCTCACCAAGCTCGAGATTTTGTTGCTTTTCCACAACGGTTTCACTGGCGAGATTCCAGAGAGTTATAGCAACTTGAGAGCTCTTAAGTCTCTGGATTTATCAAGTAATCAGCTTTCTGGTAGTATCCCCGAAGGCTTCTCGAGCTTGAAGAACCTCACATTGCTAAGCGTAATCAGCAATAATCTCTCCGGTGAAATCCCCGAAGGAATCGGTGAACTACCAGAGCTAACCACATTGTCTCTGTGGAACAACAACTTCACCGGAGTTTTACCACACAAGCTTGGATCAAACGGGAAGCTCGAGACGATGGACGTCTCCAACAACTCCTTCACCGGCACGATCCCTCCTTCTCTCTGCAATGGAAACAAGCTGTACAAACTCATCCTCTTCTCCAACATGTTCGAAGGTGAGTTGCCAAAGAGCTTAACAAGCTGCAAGTCTCTGGTGAGGTTTCGGAGCCAGAACAATCGATTAAACGGGACGATCCCGTTCGGATTCGGCTCTCTTCGTAACCTAACATTCGTCGATTTGAGCAATAACAGATTCACCGACAAAATCCCGGCGGATTTCGCCACCGCTCCGCTTCTTCAGTACTTGAACCTCTCTTGCAACTCCTTCCACAGCCGACTGCCGGAGAATATCTGGAAAGCGCCGAATCTGCAGATCTTCTCGGCGAGTTTCGGCGATCTGATGGGTGAAATCCCTAACTACGTCGGATGCAAGAGCTTCTACAGGATCGAGCTCCAAGGAAACTCACTCAACGGAACCATCCCTTGGGACATCGGACACTGCGAGAAGCTCCTCTGCTTGAATCTCAGCCAAAACCATTTATCCGGAATCATCCCATGGGAGATCTCAACGCTCCCCTCGATCGCCGACGTCGATCTTTCGCATAACCTCCTCACGGGAACAATCCCGTCGGATTTCGGAAGCTCCAAGACGATCACTACCTTCAACGTCTCCTACAATCAGCTAACCGGTCCGATTCCAACCGGTTCCTTCTCCCATCTCAATCCCTCGTTCTTCTCCTCCAACGAAGGGCTATGCGGAGACGTCGTCGCGAGACCTTGCAACTCCGAGACGGACGGAGAAACGGATCTCTACGGGCGTCATAACGAGCAGCGACCGAAAAAAACCGCCGGTGCTATTGTTTGGATAATGGCGGCGGCGATCGGGGTCGCATTTTTCGTCCTCGTCGCTGCAACTCGATGCTTCCAGAAAAGCTACGGAAACAGCAGAGCCGAAGGTGGGAGAGGCGGCGGAGAGATAGGACCGTGGAAACTAACCGCTTTTCAGAGGCTGAATTTCTCGGCGGATGACGTTGTGGAGTGTCTGTCGAAGACGGATAACATCCTCGGGATGGGATCGACGGGAACAGTGTACAAGGCGGAGATGCCAAACGGAGAGATAATCGCCGTGAAAAAGCTCTGGGGGAAAAACAAAGAGAACGGCAAGATCCGGCGGCGGAAGAGCGGCGTACTCGCGGAGGTCGATGTTTTAGGGAACGTACGGCACAGGAACATCGTCCGGCTCCTCGGGTGCTGCTCGAACCGAGAGTGCACGATGCTTCTGTACGAATACATGCCTAACGGAAGCCTAGACGATCTCCTTCACGGAGGCGACAAAACGACGAACGC
>OVBB01002166.1:0-11544 GCA_900406415.1 Isatis lusitanica | reverse complement strand
CGTCTTTCACCGCACAAACCCAGCCATCGCTTTTATCATAGACCGTGTCTCCTTCTCTCTTATCGTAATCTCAGGTTACTTATCTACGATGCCTATGTACCGTCCTTACGTTGCCATCATTATGCTCCTTGTTGTTGTTATGGTCTACATATTTTCTCGTTTCAGGGGTTAAATAACAACTTGTCAGTCTCTGTCTTATTTCCACTATATGTTTAGAATCAATATCGAATAAAGATGGTTACTTTTATTTTATATAAAACTATTTGCATCTTCTTCTTCTTTTTCTTGCGATAGAGTTTGGTGAAATGTTATTCAAAATCGTGATACAGCAATAACAAGGCTTTTCTTCAAGCTTCTTCATATCATTGGTTTATGGATTTATAAATGTTCATAAAATCTTGAAGTCTTGGTAGAATTAATCAAACAAATGGATTTCATTCATCAGTGGTGCTCCTTCTCTTTCTTACTAGATGGAAAAGATAAAGCTGACCTTATTAACTACATTTGAAGAATTAAAAAATGGAAACAATTTTTAGGGTTTATAATTGTAAAACGTAAAAAATAAAATTATGCAGAAAAGAAAAATGTATAAAAGTAACGAAATGAAAAGGATAAACAACTTGTTGGTTTGGGTTTGATTCAAAGGAGTAGTGAGGTAATTAATTGCTTTTATGATTCTTTTCTACACAATATTAAGGTTTTTTAACCATAGAAAATGCAAAACAAAAAAAAACACTTGTAAAACTTTTGTAAGATGTCTGGACCACTTGTTGCGCCGCTATCCAATGATCTTCTCTTGAACATGAAATATCAAATCAGATCACGTAACTGCCAAGAAGATGGTGCAACTAAGATGGAGAAAATATGTCAGATGGATTTCTATATATTTCTACAAATAAGATGAATACAACTTTATATTATACAGAAGTATATCTATTTGCCAAATGAAGTATGGCCGATATTTATGTACAGTGTAATTGATTTCTCCAATCATAGGAGAAGATGAGATGTGAGAGATATTACAATATATAAAAATGAAGAAACGCCTTTATACCATGCACATGCAACCAACTTTAGTGTTTAAAGATGATCAATGTCATCTTTCTTTGTGACTTGAGAAGTCTCTTTTAAGCACGCGTTTTCAGTTTCACATCAAAGGATTAAACTCAAGACAGTAATTCTACATCTTATAATCTAAGCATCATCCAACATTCTCCCTAAATCTCATGTCAAATTGTTTCAAAAATAGGATAAAGATTAATGTAATCGCCCAAATGGCTATGTAGAAGACAAGAGGATCAAAGACCCACAGGTCCCTCTCAGAAAAATGAAACATGAAATTTGTGTATTCCAATATTATTAAAGAATCATAGCCAAAATGCTACCGTGCAAACTCTACTTAGGACAATTTGTAACACTATATAAGAAAATAGCTGAAGCCAACATCTTTCACCCCAGTAGATAATAAAATCCAAATATACTATTATGTTACTATAAAAAGCCGTAAATTATAAAACATCAACATGTATCACTATGTGAATAATATAATATATATACATATATTTATAGTATTTCTAATTTGATGTATATATATCAAATTAGAAATAAAAAATATACTTTTATGTTACTTTATTTATATATTTACCAAAACATGTTACTTTCTATGTATATATTAGAAGAATTACCAAAATTTTATTTTATGGTTCATAAAAATAATTGATTTATTTCTATTATTTAATTTTAATTATCATTTGATTTAATATCTAATATATATATTATTACTATTTTTATTTTTTAATTAATTAGAGAAGCGATATCAATTATTTTAAATTGTTTAGATACTATGAAATTAATATATTTTTATTTATGGTAATTAATCTCTACATAATCATATATGATCAATTGTATTAAAATTGTTATAGTCTATCTAAATTTTTCTTAATGAAATTGTTCATTAAATTTCAATGACATTTCTTGTAAATCACATGAAGTTAAGGTTTATCCCATATAGTGTCTCTGAATTAATGAAGTAGATTAAAATTGAGATTATAACGAACTCATCTACTATGGTTTGTCTAAGCCGTTAATTCCATATTATGGAATTTAATCATCATTGATTTCTCCTATTAACCAATCAGTAACTACTAACTAGTTTGAAAAGTCACAAATTTAAGGAGTTGTTGCCACGTGCAAAACCGCAAGCTACGGGTGTAAATAATATAGAAAAAACACAAACTAGACGAGAAACATCAACCACACCTTTAAACAAGAAAGACGTCAAAGTCTAACAAAAAGAAGTCAATGGATAAGAAGCAGAAGCGGTTTGTGCTTGTCCATGGGGTCTGCCATGGCGCTTGGTGTTGGTACAAGATAATACCACATCTCAAGGCTGCTGGTCACAGCGTGATTGCAGTTGATCTGGCTGCATCAGGTATAAGCACAACCAAAGTTGAAGAGATCCAGAGCTTTAAAGATTACTCCAAACCGTTGCTTGAGGTTCTGAGCTCGCTTGACACCAATGATCAAGAAAAAGTGATTGTTGTTGCTCATAGCATGGGAGGCATATCAGCTGCTCTCGCTGCCGACATTTACCCTCATAAGATCGCTTCTATTGTCTTCTTGGCAGCTACAATGCCCGACATCAAGAACCCTCCTTCTTACCCTTTCGAAAAGGTAAGTTTCTTCACTAGAAACGTATGATTTAACTAATACTGATTCTGGATAAATTCTGCAGTTTGTCCCTAAGCTTCCACCAGAAGAGTTCTTGGACACGGTGATTCGCAGCTACGGAACACCAGATCGTCCTTTACGTACCCTTCGTTTCGGACCAAAGTTCATGGCCAAGAATCTATACCAATTGTCTCCGGTCGAGGTAAAACTCAAAGCCTATATCAAAAACCTCTCTTTTCAAAGCACAAATGAGATTGCTATTAACCTGAGTCTGGTCTTTTGGTAGGATCTTGAACTGGCGAAATTGTTGGTGAGGGAAAATCCGCCGTTAAAAACGGACAATCTTTTAGCCTTTACCAAGGAAGGGTATGGATCGGTTACGCGTATTTATATCGTTTGCGGAGAGGACAATCTAATACGTGAGGAGTACCAACGTTTGATAATCAGCAACTTTCCACCAAAAGAAGTGATAGAGATCAAAGGTGCAGATCATATGCCAATGTTCTCCAAGCCTCAAGAACTCTCCGCTCGTCTCTTGGAAATCGCTGATACACATGCGTAAACCAACGAGAGCTGCGAGAATCACAAACTCACCGCAAAAAACAATGAGACTATACTTTATGTTTGTAAGTTAAGCAAACGATATATTATATTCATCATATCCATGTATATGCCATTTCCAAATACAGATTCAAAATTGTTTAACAACATTCATCCGTAGTTGTATATCTCTGTGACGTTCATCCATTTACAATTGTTGTGTATAATAAGTCTGTTTCATTCATCTATTTGTAACTGTTGGTTTTATCTCTGTTTATTCATTAATTTGTCAATGATATCATGGGTTTGCTTGAATTATACATTCATCTAGCTCGGCCAGTTAAACTCTACCAGTATCAAACTCTAAATGATCAATGTTTCAACAATTTATGAAACCACAGCACTCAAGAACTCTGAAGAACAAACCAACACTCTTATTTCAATCTGAAATACGCAAACTATTAATACTCTCTATCCTTAAATCTAATAATCTCTATATGATTATCACAATGTACAGAACAAGAACTAATGGCCTCATTGATATGATTAGGTTTATCAACACGAATTAATTCAGACATATGCTTGTCTTAATCGATTTAATCATCGGCCAACTACAATGAGAACAAAAAAAAACAAACAGAAAATAGGACTCAGAATATAACAGGATTGTCGGCAAATTGGCTTTTTACAACCAATATTACGACGAACGAGACCTAATATTAATCGTCACTGTCCAAAAAAATCAATTAACAAAAAGAAAGTAAATTTAAGTGAAAGTGGGAAGTAAAATCTCAGTAAAGCCAGCGTTTTTCACATCAAAGTAATAAAACTCAGACGGTAATTCCATAATTTTAGCAATAATCATCATTGATACTTCCCATTAATCACTCTAATTAAACCTAAACAAAAACCTTTTAAAAAAAAAATGTAATCGCCGTATTGGCTCCGTAGATCACAAGTAAAATCAAGATCCACAGGTTCCTATCAGAAAGCGAAACACAACATCTGTTTCTGTCCAATGTAGCATCGATGAATCATAGCCTAAAAAAAAAAGCTATCGTCGACGTGGCATCGGACAATTAAATCATCAAATAAATAAAATAAAAACCCATCAGAAACCCGTTTCTAGTCAACCACACAGAAGCGGACACAGAACCGGTGGGAAGTCCGATAGAGAGCAACCCGGACCGGGCAGCTTCGAATCCGACGCCCGCAAACGGATCCAGGGTAGGATCCGAGTACGGATCATCGGACGGAAGACTGATCGGGGGACGGATTCATCAATACCGGGTGCAATCCTCGTTTTCAGTCCGCCGCTGATGCTAAGGTGTCATACGGCACTTCCTATCTTTGGGAATTCTTCTTCATCGGGTTAATCAAATCGAATTTCGAAACTAGAAAACAAAAACAAACAATCGATTACGATAAACTTTGAAGGAGAAAGAAGAGATGAAGATATTGGAGAGAGAAGAGAAACTCGATATTTATATATAGGGAAGGTATGAGGCGGCTTACCTCACAACCCTAATTTACAAGGTTCTTCTTTTTTGCCGTGCATTACCAACTTGGAATTCAAGAACCGGAAATACGGTTTTACCGGTTTACTCATTTATTAAATTTATTCTATTTTAATGTTATTTGTAATATTCATCCCTAAATATATTCCCTCAATTTCTGAAAGCTAAATCTTATCAAATATATATATATATAGATTTTGAAGTTTTCTATACATTTAAAAAAATATCAATGATAAATTATAGATTTTAAAACAAATATTTAAGTATATCGAATTATTATTAGTTTAAATTTATTGAAAATTGTTAATTACCAAAAATGAGACAGTCAATATTTGATATTTTTTTAATGTGTAAAAAAACACACAAAAATGTATCATTTGAAACAAAAGGTATTAAAAATATCATAAAGTACCACCATATTTGCTAATTAAGTATTTACAAATTTCTGAATTTTCAAAATTAACACTACCACACCTTTAAAACTATGAATTGGTAATACATAAACTGTTTGTGCATTGACATTTGAGTATTCGGTTCGGTTCCAGATATTTCGGTTTTTATGATTTATAATTTAATAGGTATTTTTATTTTTTTTGGTTCCGTTTTGGTTTGGTTCCGGTTCGGTTCGGTTTCTATAATTTGACAAACAATAAAGTACCCGAAATTTTCAGCTCTCAAACGGTTTCATGTATTTTATACTTGAAATAACAATTACTATCCGAAATCAACTAAAACTACCCGAAATAAAACTTAAATACCTGAATTAGTTTAAGTCCAATACAATAATACAAAGAAAACCACAAACTAAAAGTTCAAAAACTAAAATAAAAACCACATAGTTCAAGTTCCATAAGCAATATCCAAACAATGGGATAATATGCATATATATGTTTGGTTCTTCAGTTCTTACCCGGAACGGAAACCGAACCGATACCTACAATTCTTCAACTCAAGATCCAACAGGTATTTAGATGGAATCGGAACCGGTTCGGTTCGGTTTGGTTTTTATGCCCAGGGCTAGTGTATACATATGCATTATCATTCTCCAATCCTAGCTATTGTCATGGGATTGATCCACATTCTGCGTCCACCCAAATTGACCACTTTGTGGAGTATCTAAAAGTTGGATCAGTTCAAGATCTTATTTTCTTACATCTCCCGGTTGCTTACTCACATTTTTATCATCGCATGATCGTATACTTCTTTTTGTGATACATCCAAAAATGACTACAAAGTTATAATTATGGATTAATGGATGGTCTTTTACCTGTTATCTGCATCAAGATATGTTTCATGTTTCATAGCTCAAGCTCTAATGGCTAATCATATTGTACTCTTAAAGAGAAAGACGCTTCTTCTTATTAAGCATTTTCTTCTAGTTATGGCTTCTCACGTAAACAGGAGACAGTGTGGAAGGACTTGATGGAACTCCTCGAATTTATTAAAATGTGTGTTCTTATTATCATCTAGATATGTCAGGTTCACAAGAATGTATACCAACATAATTGTTGCAAAAATTAGACACCTAACATCTGATTTAACAGAAACTGTACACATAACATTTGGCTCTGCCATAGCTGACTAACACCATCTTCCTCAATGTTGATTTCGACTTGAAGAATTCACAAGAGATTTTCTAAAACAAACCGTTCCTTGAGGTTCTGAGCTAAACTTATTGTTGCTCATAGCATGGGAGGCATACCAGCTAATTCGCTGCCAACATATTCCCTCATACAATCGTTGCTATCGTCTTCTTGACAGCTACTAAGTTATTTTGCCCAACACCAAGAACTCTCCTTCTCACCTTTTCGAATAGGTAAATTCTTTTACCGAGTCCGCATGATTTAACTATAACTGATTCTAGACTTGTCTGGAGCCTTCCACCAAAAGAGTTGTTAGACACAATGTTTCACAACTACCAAACACCAGAAGGTCCTGTACGTACTGGTCTTTTTAGACCAAAGTTCATGGCCAAGAATCTATACCAGTTGTCTCTGGCTGAAGTAAAGACTCCAAATCTATATCAAAACCTCTCTTTTCAAAGCACAAATTAGATTACTTTTTTTTTGTCAAACCAAATTTCATTCATTGAAATCAAAGTCTTACAAGCATCTCCTCCTACACACATTGAAAGGCTTTAGTCTGAGTCAGGTCTTTTGGTTGAATGAATTGGCGAAATTGTAGGTGAGGGAAAATCAGGCGTTATATACAGACAATCTTTCAGGAACAAAACACTTAACTAAGGAAGATTATGGAACCGAAGTAAAGGAACTCGGGAGAACTTCACTTCAGAATCATGTAGATTATTATCTCATCTGAACTATGGAGTTAGTAACAAACGATACCATAAAAGATAAGCTTCATGACAAGATAAGCTTTATAACACGGAAACTGGTAATAATCGATTCAATAGCACTATCTTAGGCATGTTTATGTGTTATTTCCATAGAATTCAACATGTGTAGCTTTCTTTACAAGTTCTGTTGGATATCTCCATCAATAATATTTCATTCATCCATTTGTCATTGCTATTGTAATTTGATTGATATACATATATATCCAGCTAAACCAGGTTAATCGGAACTCTACTAAAGATTGTTTTAAATAATCATCACCTAATATTCTTCTAACAGTCTCAATCACAAAGAACTTTCTTTTAGTAACAAAAACTCATAATTTGCTGGAAAAAAGGGGGTCATCAGATAGGAGCGAAAGACTATGCTGAATAGATGTAATCATGTAAGATTTTTATCATCTGAACTATGCGTTATCAATCCTCACTTGACCCCATTCCCAAACAAAGATGTAAAAACAAACATAAAAACGAGAATTAAAAAAAAAAAAAACACGAAGGCCTCATAGAGAAGATTAATTTTATCAACAAGGATTAATTCAGACATATGCTTGTCAAAATCATTTAAATCATAGGCCAAAAAACAATTTTAGAAAACTTTGGAATGGACTCAGTTTATGGGTGGTGATATAACAGAATGGTCGGCAAATAGGCTTTTTACGGCCAATATTACGACGAACGAGACCTAATATCAATCGTCACTGTCCATACGAAAAACAAAACAACCTCCAAAACTAAAAAGAGTAATTTTTAGTGAAGTGGGAAGAGAAATCTCAGTAAAGCCAGCGTTTTTCACATCAAAGTTCAGACGGTAATTCCATAATTTTAGCAATAATCATCATTGATACTTCCCATTAATCACACTAACTAAACCTAAACAAAAACCTTTAAAAAAAAATGTAATCGCCGTATTGGCTCCGTAGATCACAAGTAAAATCAAGATCCACAGGTTCCTATCAGAAAGCGAAACACAACATCTGTTTCTGTCCAATGTAGCATCGATGAATCATAGCCACAAAAGAAGCTATCGTCGACGTGGCATCGGACAATTTAATCATCAAATCAATAAAAATAAAAACCCTCAGAAACCCGTTTAAAATCAACCTAACACAGAGCCGGACACAGAACCGGTGGGAAGTACGGTAGAATAACCATGTCCGGTCAGCTCCGACCCGAAGCCCGTAAGAGGATCCAGGGTAGGATCCGAATACGGTTCATCGGACGGAAGACTGAACGGAATGGGGAAAAAACCGATGCAATCCTCGTTTTCAGTCCGCCTCTTATGTTAATGTGTCATACGGCACTTCCTATCTTTGGGAATTCTTCTTCATCGGGCAATTCAAATCAAAATTCGAAACTAGAAAACGAAAAACAAACAATCGATTACGAGTAAATTGAAAGGAGAAAGAGACTCAAAGCTAATGAAGACAATGTTAGAGAGAGAGGAGAGAAGGTAGGTTTATATATAGAGAAGGTATGAGGCGGCGTAACTCAAAACCCTAGTTTCCAAGTTTTTTTTTTTTTTTTTTTTCATGGGCTTTTTTCATTCATTAACCGGGAAATACGGTTTTCCGGTTTACTCTTTTTTTTTTTGGGCATCAATCCGGTTTACTCATTTATTAAATTTAAATTTATCAATTTAATCAATGCACTCAAAGATATCATTTTTACTATATTATAAATTTCCGACGTATTTTGCTAAATACTTGCAAAGTTTTCAAAATCAAAACAATTTTACTGGGATTTCATTCGCTTGGTGGAGTGTTTTCTTTGGCTCAGGCATTCACATTTTGATGTTTAGATATTTCATTAAAAAAGGATGATCTTTGCATACAAATGACAATGTAAAAGAGTTCCTACTTCTTTAGCAAATACATTCCGTCTCTAAACTCTAGTTTCTCTTCAGATACCAAACCAGAAAGAAAGCTCTGAAGCTGTTGCAGAGACTTGTCGTAAGATGGATCAGCTACACAGAACATCTACAAACAAAAGCAGAGCAACAATGATCAATATCAACACAATATATTCAGTTTGAGAAGATGTTTTTATGCCTTTGGTTCTACGTACCTTTAGAGTGTTATGGATTCGCTCTAGTGCCATGCTACCAAAATTCGTGAGCATTCCCATGATGAATTTCTGAAAGCATTGTTGAGAATTTGTTTAGATTTTTACAGGCAAATGATTAAGTGGTTTCCCTTATACATCATCACATTTACATACCTCGTATATTGTCATTTCTTTGCGAAGTTGGTCTTCCACAGAGGCGATTGATCTTTCACTCTCTTCATCACCTGCTAAAAGCTCCTCGCTTTCGTTCTTTCCAGAATCAGTTATGGACTCCACAAGAGTATACACGTTGGTGTTCGAGTCTGTTCCTGTAGTTTCTCTCAAAACTCCCTGAGTTCACGAGACTTTTCAAGTTAGCTCTTCCTCCAAAAGGATGATTTAAAGCAAAGGATTACACTTAAAGTACTGTACCTTGCTTATCCACAAGTTTACTCTTCGGTTTAATACGTCAATGGGTATTCCAATGGCTGCAGCAAGATCTATAGAGCTCCAACTGAAAAGTTAACATAATTCAGTACCATTGGAAGAGAAAATATCAACGTTTAATTGATTCTTGTACTAACCTTTTCGTTTCTTGAAATTGCATGATAATAGCTGCATGCGTGGGAGAGACTGTAAACTGCATAGCTCTGTCTTCAAATTGTAACTCCAACTGAATTCATCCAACCCATGTCAGAGAGTTTCAGTTGTCACTTGTCAGTATCTGCTTTCTCCGATAATCCAAACAAAACATAAATCATACACAACTAAAGTATTTTACTCAAGAGATCACCTTGACAGTGCCAAGATTTTTCTTCCAAAGTAGTTTACGAGGGGTCTTGATTTCATGAAATCGATTGGCATAATCTGATAGCAGCTTGTCAATAGGTGCAGGTAACTTCAGAGGCTCATCCTGAAAATTCCTCCTCCATTAATTCGGTTAATGGAAGCAATCACAATAATCTATACCCTTTATATACTTATGCAAAATAAGAATAAAGAACATAAGACTACCTGAATTGGTGGCCAGAAGTTTGTTGAAAGTATCGTCGAGGTAAGAATATCAACAGACAGCTCACCCTCTCCTGACTCAGTGCCTAAAAGACGAGGGATGGACACAGATAAGATTCAGACAAGAATCTGCAAAAATGGAGAAGAGTTCAGAAATATAACCTGTTTGAGATGCCTTTTTAATGTTAGTGTTCACTCTCTTAGAATCAATCAGGTCATTCAGCATTATCTCACATCTTTGCATACTGGCTTCTCCAAAATGTATCTATTGGATAAATGAGAGAGAAGTTAAGTTATATTAAACACTGTAGAAGCAATCCAACAGTTTGGCAAGATAAAGTGAAAAAATGGAGCTTGCCTTGAGAAGTTCGACAGTGCGTATCTCAGTGTCGATGTCATAATCAGTCTTGTTGAGAAGCTTCTCAGCGAGCATAACACGATATTCATTTACAAGTTGCTCTTTAGATCCAATTATATCAACAAGCATTCCAAGTATGTCTACTTTCCTCTGACTGAGGCTACCTTTTAAAGGATCAGCCTCGACAGGGTCCGGTTCCCAACTGAAGACAAAGCAGATTAAGATGTGTTAACACAAATCCAAAGCCACGCAAGATGATAAGCCCAGAAAATGTACAAAAGAAAGGATACCGAGAAGCGTTGATCCAAGCTTGCTTGTCATCAGTGTGGAAATCATCATCAAAACCAACATTCTCTTGACTTTCTTCATCCCTCATCAACTCTTCAAGGAGACTATCCCCAGGGTTTCCGGAACCATTTGCATTCCCTCCGCTTCCATCCGTAAGCATAGTGACAATACATTTGATGGTGTCTTTCCGTCCACGTAAATAGTCTCTGATTGGTTCACCCACTGCTTCCAGAAACACACCAGCTGGGTCTATTGCTCGAAGGGCTTTAATGGTCGACACATACTGATGCAATATATCATTTGTTGAGGCACCAGCAGTAAGCAAACGATATTTCAGCGAAGAAATAAAAGATTCAACCAGCTTCGAGTGCTGTCCAGTATATTCAAGACATTGTTTCAAGTCTTCAATAGCAGGAGAACTGTTGCATCAACAAATTTGTCAGCAGAGATGAAAGATGTATTTCAAATCGTTGCAATATTTGAAATGGGTCTCAAGTCAGATATCTGAGGAGGAATAAAGTACTAAATACCTCTCAGGATAATCAACAATGATCTCAAATAGTTTGGCTATCCTTAAGTCTTGCAGTGTCTCATACGCAAAATATTCAAGCCGTAACTTCCACCTAACAATTCCTTCGGAAGGAGTCACCACTTTAGAAAAGCTTGGAGATGGACAACAAGCCAGAGGGGACGTGAGGCCAGACGATGTGGTACCGTAACTTACGGAATCACCAAGAAAAGAAAGAAGCGCATTAAGGAAC
>OVBB01002165.1:0-12090 GCA_900406415.1 Isatis lusitanica | reverse complement strand
TTTTTTTGAAGTTAAAGGAGACCAATGGCACAAAAAGTAATATGCCATGGTTCATTTGGTTTTTTCTGTAGTCATCTTCTGTTTTAATATAGTAGAAGAGACATATATATATATGAATGTAACTATACTGCTTCATTCACATAATGACGTCAAAAAAATGATGAATATTATGAATAGTAAAAACTAGTGGAATCACGTTTTCAAAACTTAAACACGTGAACAAGTGATATACTGTTAATTACTTTGTTTTGCATATAGTTACAAAATTTTATGAAGCATTAATACACGAGTTTTAAACCCTATTTCCTAGGGCAAGTGCACAGCAATTCGTAGTAGTACTTAGGGGTCGATCCCACAAAGACCAAGTATTACTCTATGGAATAATGAGCTAGATTAAGAGCTAAGAAGTTCAATATGAGTTGGTTCGGTATCGTAACTAGCAAGCAACAAACGAAATTGGTTGTAAATAATAAAGCAAGCATTAGGTAAATACAATTCGCAGATAATTCAGAGCAACGGATCAAACAACTATTCAGGCCAGATTAAACGCCAATCTAGAACTCAACCACAGAGATACCATCAATCCACTCTCGCGGTCTTGATGACTTTATCTGACGACCTAGAAAACCTAACTCTCGTTGACTCTAAAAATCGATGACAAGCATTATGGATCAGGGTTGATATGTTCACAATTCTCCTATACATCTACTCTCGCAGGCATATAATAAATTGCTCACCAATGTTCTTTCTAGCAACCTAACAACTCTCGCTGTCTAGGTTAACCTAAAATCATAAAATCAAGTGATCAAATCGATTCAAGCATTAAGAACAATAAGAGTGAAGACATCGATTCAGTAGCCTATTTGTATTCAATCCTTAGCTCATGAATTCCTTTGAAAAACTTCACCTAACTAAGAGATCTACTCAGACATAAATAAAGATGAAAGAAACAAAAAAAAGAATAAAAGATTGCATCGATAATTAAAATAGAAGTACTAGGGTTCAAAAATCTTCTCAGAATGTAGTATATATCTTCTCAAGTAGAAATCTCTAAGATGTGTTTTAGCTAAAAGCAAAAGTAAAAGATAGATAAAAACCTAAAACTAAGAGGAGTATATATATATCGGCTGATCTTCGGCGGCTGCCTCCCTTATTTTAGTGATAAGGACCAGGTCAAATTGACCTTCCTTATTTTTCTCCCGGAGGCGCAAGCGGGTGCTCGCCGATTGGAGTTGGTAGTATTTCGTGAGATTTGCCTTATTTTCTCCAATTCTGGTTCTTTTTGCTCTTAAGGCTTCAACTGTTCCAAACTCCAATATCAGCTCCATAACTACCTAAAATCACCTGAAAACTACTCAAAAACTCTAAAAAACTATTGATACTAAGGTTAGTATGGGTCAAAATTATAACATATCAAACATAAGATAAGTTCCTTGAGATCTTGGCTACTCGTAACAAGACCACCTCTTTCAAGCTAAGTTTCGAGGACTTTAAGTTCACATTCCCTTTAAAAAACAGTAGTTTTCTGGCCACAGGGCACCACAAGGAATGTAATAGATGCAAATCTCATGGTCCTATAGGAGATTGAAACAGTGTTACATATGGAACAGTGTCATATATGATTCATAGCTATACCCAAGTTACTTAGTCTCATCAATTCCATGAAATGTCGTCACATTGATGGTAATTTATATTTTTCTTCTTCTGGTGTTCTCGTTACTAAGATCAAGAGTTGATTTTGAGAAGCCAAAATATTGAGTTCCATCAATTTCACTCTTTGAAATTTTTGGCTAACACGACATTTAACCGCAATCAAATTAGGCAAATGTATTCAATATCTTATGCTTTTAAACAACTATATGCGCATCTGAATAATATTCTGTGATATTACTTTACAAAGTAATGAGGCTAGGTTATCATGCAGAATAAATATAATTGAAATTAATTGAGAGTTATTGGAGATTACTTAGAGAGCAAGATCTTCTGTGCTCTAATAATAACCGTGCAGAAAGAAGCATATATATTCTCTATCACCATAGATGACTAATTAACGCAATAATTTGTTACCAGATTCATTTCCTCTATGTAACTGATTTGAACAAACATTGAGTTCAATTGTCCAACTACACAAAAAATGGATAATTACATTGTCTGAATTGATTAAGGGACTCATTACTAAAACACCAAGATATGGTCCAAACAGAGCGTTAGGTAGAACTGAACAAATCCAGCGGAAACAGAACATAGAAAACCATCAAACAAATGAAAAAAGAAAAAGAAAAAGATGGGAAACTTTCTGTTGATCTCTGTTCGCAGTCTCTTCTAATCCTTCTGCACAATAGACACACATTCGCGTCAAACACTAGTATATATTTTCAAACAAGGACAAGTCTGATATATGTAAGTAGGTAGGATCCTATGACTGACCTAGCTCAAATTTGAAGGGAAAAACGGAATCTGCAGGAAGAGAAACTTTATAAGCACAAAGAGGGGCTTACACCTATTGAACAAACATTTTGGTCAGTGGCAGAATCTATTAAATATTTAATACGTTCTCAATAAGATGCTCTTATGTAAGCTTGTGTTACAATTAGTGTAAAACTAAAATTAGTTGTTTATAAGAGTTTTGGGATACCTGAAAACGTATGTCCATTAGGAAGGCAGTGATGAATTTCTACTAGCCTTCCTTGGATAAAATAGGATGATTATGATCCTTCAGAACTACTCATTCCGTATAAAGACCAAAGATTCAAAATGACATCCTGGGTTTTGTGACATGGCCAGTTAGTAGCTTCTTGATTGGTCCTTGTTAATTAATCTAGTGAAAAAAGGAAATTTCAGTCGTTTATTGCACAAAAACGATTATAATCGATCTTGAAATAAAGGTAATATTAAGTTTAGTTCATGCTTACCCGTATCACCAACTCGGTTCTCGGGTGATGGAAAGTCATCAAAGAGTCGGATACCCCATCCTTTTAATTTGGACGTAGAGTAATCATCATTTCTTAAATGAAATTTTATATCCACATGATGGTAGTTCAATTCAGCCAGAGAAGCATTGTCTTCGTTTAGAGGGAAACAACATTCAAATATAACAAGGTGGATACCCTTGCGTTTATAAAACTTATGTGGTCGATAAGAGGGATCATATTGGTTACCAAGTCTACCTTTGAACCTGCAAGATACTTGGATGTCAAATCCAAATATATCATGGAGAGAAGATATGGAATCAACCTTGGCGCAAGCCTTGAACCTGAAGAACGGTTGACAAAGAGATGTCTGAAGTAGAGGGATATCGATCAGAGAGGAGGAGGTTCCGGTAGTTCGGTGAGTAAAATATGAAAATACTTCTTCACCTGACAGCCTCACGCTTTTGGTAATATATGAAATAAGTTTAGGTTTCTGATCCAAGTTAAAGTTGAAGCAGTTGATGAAATTGTCCGGGAAAGAAGAAGAAGGCTCGTCAAGGACTGGGTGGTTAGAGTGAATATTTTCTGTTGCCATTGCCACGACACTTGAACTATCATTCCAAGTAGCTTCAGTCAATGCCCCGCAGTCTGAAAAGTCAACTAGCTCAAGATATTTCAGTTTAGAAATGTGCAGGGATACACATCGTAATTTACTGCATCCATTCATTGTTATCCGATAGAGATCAGAGAATTTCTCGATCCACCAAGGAACCTCTTCAATCGCTGTTCTGGATAAATATAGGCCATTCATGTTGGTACAGATATCAGGAAAAGTCCTCAACTGTGAGCATCCACTGAAATCAAGGTCAAAGAGATGTTGAAAGATGATACCGGTGGGAAGTGTCTCCAGATTTATGCAATTTTTAATTCCCAAGCGTGTAAGTCCAGCAAAATTCTGAATAGAGGCAGGAAGCTCTATCAAACTTGGGATATCCGAAAGAAATAATCGCGTTAAAGAGTGAGGCAGCATGGTCATTAGAGGTGTAAGCGGCTGAACCAGAGAAGAAAAAAAAAAACAATTTAGAGATGTTAAATCAAATTAACTCAAATGGCTTATAATATGAGGTGCCCAGTCAAAAGAAAAATATTTTCGGGTGCCGTTCAACAAATTTCAACCCAAAATTCCAGAAAAGAAAAAGAAAAAGAATACACGTCTGGTTTTCAAGATAAATATCAAAATACACGCATTTCTGAATGCATATCAAAACACATGAATTAATATTGTCTTCTATTATGATACATAATACTTTTAAATTTTACCAATTTAATACTTTTAAGATGACAGGATGTAAAGTTTGATAACTTTTCAATTTTTTTATATTAAAAATGTATTTGTTCCTGTTTAAGTAAACTAATAAGATACCATTTCAGAGTACACTTTTCATAAAAAATACTCCCTCCGTTTTTTATTAGTTGTCGTTTTAGAGATTTTTTCTTGTTTCAAATTAGTTGACGTTTTCTAATTTCAATGCAAGATTTAATGAATTTTAATGATTTATATTTATTTTTATTATGCAGAATATTATACTATTGGTTGAATTGTATATATTTAATTATATAGGTAAATGTGTTTTTGTTTTGGAAAACTAATAAATTAAAGATTTTTTAATTTGTGTGCATCATTCTAAAACGACAATTATTCAAAACCGGAGGGAGTATAAGTTAAAAATATTTATCTTAAAATATCATTTTTATAAACTGGTTTATAAAATTAGAATTAGTGAAATTATTCAAATTCACAATTAAATATAAATTTAATTGTGAATATAATTATATTTAATATTTAATTAAAATTACCTCAAAAATATTTAAAAATGTTTGTGTGTGAAAGCATTTTTAGTTGATCTAAAAATCTATATAGGATTTACTAATACAAATAAAATTACTGATTTTAACAATTAACATATCGATTTCGATTAATACATTCTAGCATATAAGCTTTTTCTTAAAAGAAAATTTCCATTTGTTTAATCTAGAAATCTTTCTAAATTTATAATAAACCAGTGTAAAATTAAATCCATATATATATATTTTTAATATTCAAAAAAACTTATAAATCATAGAAAAGAATACCATAAAATTTTGATAAAAATTTTAGAATCCGTTATCCAATAACAGATCTAATTAGAGCATGAGATTTCACATTAATAATTAAATTTTAGCTTTACTTAGCTTCCAACTTTCCACTTAAAAAAACGAATATGTAAGTCAAATTTATTATGAAAATAACTCTTTTTATACTATTAAAGCAATTATGAAAAAACCTAGATCCTCAACTGTTCATCTAATTGTAAAGGAAATTTTTTGACTGACAGTCAATATAAATATTCACATAAGAAGAATGTTAACTAAAAATCACATACATATGAAAAATTTGATTTTGAAAAAAAACTCTTTTTATATTATTAAATCAATTATGAAAAACTTAGATCCTCAACTAGTCATCTAATTGTAAAATACACATTTTGACTGACGATCAATATAAATATTCAAATACAAAGTGGTTAACTAGTCATTTGATTCAATGTTCATGTTTTGATTGACCATCAAATACAAATATTCACATAAAAAGACGTAAATGTTGATCTTTGCGGAAATTGGCCAAGCTGATCTCCGTGAAAACTAGCTAAGCTAAACAAGGTGTCGACTTAGAATCTGGCTAGGATACTGACCTGGACCTGTCAAAGAGGTGCCGACCTGAAATTCTTGGAAGGTGCCGACCTGACTCCACCTCCTACGTGCCGACCTGAACTCAACTAGGCAATATCGAGCTGGATCGTGCATCCGAGCTGAAAATGTGCGTAAACTGTACAAATCAACTTATACGGGAAAATGAAATTTTCCGTAAACAAAAACGTGCCTAGCTGAACTGTCCAACACTGCTCCGAGCGGGAATCATGGCATTCAGCTCGGCAGCATCTGGCAGAGCATGCCGAGCTAAACTCGTGACATTCAGTTCAACAGGATAAGACCAAGACTTACCAAGCTGAATTCACGGCATTTAGCTCGGCACCTTCAAAGCCAAAGCGTGCGAGCTGAACCCGTGACATTCAGCTCGACACCTTCACGTCAAGAACATACCTATCTGAATCCATGTCATTCAGCTCGACACCATCATCCTGAAATCTGCCGAACTGAGTTTTCAAACGCGGCCCACCAAACGAACAGACAGGACTAACTACAAGATCTCCTCCCAGATGGGACATCGCCCTCGGAAACTCTTTACGATCCCTTGGGATCTCTGAGGACCAGTCAACGATTCTGTCCTTCTCAGCTTGGAGCGAGAAGGCCTGATCCTTCTCCACCAACTCGATCAACTCGAATTTGCTATTGACCCGATATTGACGAATATTCTTAGCACCAATTGACGCAATCTTCTGAAAGCGGATGCGATATTTCTACGCTCAAGAAGGAACACCGCGATCAAAGGCCTTCTGGAACTTAGCGTAACAATGATCACGTTCATCCTTATATTGCTTCTGGGCCTCAGCACGCTCTCGGGCACGGACCGCCTCGGCTTTGTTAGAACGACGAGTCAGTTTGTCCTCCCGAGATGCCTTCTTCTTCCTCATTGACAATTTTCGCCTGGCCTCATCCTCCTCAATCATTGCACCGCTGGCAGTCCGGGCCGTCTCAAGCTTGACTATCAGAGCCTTTTCCCGCGCGTCATCTTCTTCAAGAAGAAGAGTCTTCTCCAGAAGCCATTATCGTAAAAGCTGACCCGACGATTGAACTGACCGAAGAACTGCGGGCAAAAAGAAAACTTGATCACAAAACAATCATCTAAAAAAGCAAAAAGAAAACAATGTTACACACCTCTTCACCAATCCGGGACATGTCCCCATACCCCTTATCGCAGGCCATGCGGCCTATTGGAGGAAGGATCATCTCAGAAGAGTGAACCGACAAAAGCAAAGCAGCGGCCAAGTCATCATCCTGAGGTAACCCCTTGGATGCATCAGCCATAAGTTCTGCCCGCCATCTTCAGCATTGCGTTTCCGAGAAGAATGCTTGCTCTTATTCTAGACATACTCATTGGTGATGCCCTTCCCATTGTCGACCGCAGCACGGCGAGCCCGCGGAGGTCTCGGCACTAATGGAACATCTTCCTTCTCAGATTCATCTATCGAAGGATCAAAAGGCTCGTGAACTTGGCTTGAATTCATCCTGAAATTCGGATCCTATTAAACGAAAGGCTTCTCGTCGGAAAAAGCTCGAGCTTGTTGGACTCTTTCTATGGAAAAATCTCGTGTCCACCTAGTCTTCTCCGACCGAAGCAGCTCGGTGACTTGAACGATGTCCAGTAGAAACTTCGGAAGAAAATAACGAGTTGCAGAAAAATCAGACTACCAAAAAGACGCAATAAGGGAAAGCACGAAAGTGAAAAAACCCCAAACTGCCAAAACCAAGTACTAACGAGCGATCACTCGGTCTGTGTCTCAAACCCGAAACACGGATCAACCGAATTCTTGTCTATACAGACGAAGAAAAAATTATCCCTCCACGATCTGTTCTTGCTCGGAAAACCGTTAATAACTTTGCCCCAAGGATGTTTCAGAAAAATGTACTAGGAGAGTCCACACTTGGACCTCCTAAACCCGAAAATTTCCATCACATGACAAAGTCCGATTCTGACACCACATTCCCTGCTTCTAACGATCACCCCTACCAAGTGACGCAGCCCCCATGTCGTGATCTGGGAAAGAGCCAGGTTGTACTTCATATGAAATCGGAGGATGAAAACATGTATCGGAAACCATAGGAAACATTCCTCGACAAAACAGTCGTACATTGAAAAGTAACCCGGAGGATGCTCGACTCGATCGTCATCATCTGGAACGATAAACTCGACCTCATCAGGAACCCGACAAGAAGTTCTCAGCTCTTGCAAGGATTCATCGGTGGATAGAGAAGTCCCCAGGACGTGATCCTTCTTCTTCTTCTTCGTCTTTTTGGAAGAAACCTTCTTCTTCTTCGGAGATGTGAACCACCCGAAGTAACATCCCCAGAATGTACGTGCTTCTTCTGCGGTGACATGTCCAAACTCTTCCTTTATAAAAGCTTCATCCATGACGGGGAAAGGCACATTGACCTGCTCAAGTACCTCGGTTGTGGTGGAAGAATGAAAAGAGCCATCAGCACCATCAAGTGATATCATCATAACAGACCGTTTCAATTGTCACATGGACTGGGGCGTTCCTGTCATCATTACTCGGATACTGACCGCAGCCAAACCAATTCGAGGGTTCCGCAGACATTCCTTCTCAATTTTCTCAAAGGAAAAAAAACAAGAATTCTAGAGAGAGAAAGAAGAGAGAAGGGAGAGCTACCTTAAGAACTTGAAAAACTTGTGAAAATGAGAGGAGGAGAGAGCCTTCTTTTATAAGAATAAAGCCGGGACCCAACGGACTCGCATCCCATCAGTCCCATTGGGTCTTTAGAGAATCTCCTCGACCAATATTGCTTGCGGAAACTCAATCTTCAAACGGATAAACAGTTCTCGAAGCTCCCTCGAACGCGGACACAAGACTCCTTGCCGTGCCGAACATTCAGCTCGGCACAATACCACTTGCCAAGCTGAACATTCACCTCGGCACGAGACTCATTACTGAGCTTAACATTTAGTTCGACACAAAACTCTTCGCTGAGCTGCATGTTTAGCTCGGCACGGAAAATTACGCCAAGCCAAACGTTTAGCTCAGCAGAAACAAAAAAAAATAACGACAAGGAGGCCAAGTACGCCGGACTGAAAGTCTAGGTCGGCCAAGACTTTTGAAAAGAATTTTCCAAAACAGTCTTCATAACGATTCACTCGGAGAAAAGTGTCCTGAAACAGTCTTCGTCTCGGAAAAACTATCAACGAAATCAAATCACCAACTAAGCAACATTCTAGCCCTTAACCTCATATCGACATGAATTTAACCTCACTTTCATCTAGACCGAGACGAACGAGCTGGGGGGCTAACTATTGGGGTCAAAACCCACACTCACGAGATTAACGGCTAGAAATGCCTAAACATCGAAGAGAGTCCAAAGATCAGAAGATACAGAGTTCCAAGTCAATTCCCGTATCCGCATTAACCACGAGTTCGCATAAAGAGACCAAGGAAAAACCAGCGCGGCAAAGTTGATCTATGCTAAAACTGGCCAAGCTGATCTTCGCGAGAACTAGCTAAGCTAAAAATGGTGCCGATGTGGAAACTGTCCAGGGTGCCGACCTAGACTTGCCAAAGAGGTGCCGACCTGGGATCCTTGGAAGGTGCCGACCTGACTCTACGTGCCGACCTGAACTCAGCTAGGCAATGCCGAGCTGGATCGTGCATTGCTGAGCCGAAAATGTGCATAAACTGTCCGAATCAACTTATACTGGTAACAACTCTTTCCGTAAACAAAAACGTGCCTAGCTGAACTTTCCAACACTGTGCCGAACGGAAATCATGGCATTCAGCTCGACACCTTCAAAGCGAAAGCGTGCTGAGCTGAACATGTGACATTCAGCTCGGCACCTTCACGTCAAGAACATGCCGAGCTGAATTCATGGCATTCAACTCTACACAATCAAGTGAAAAGTGCTGAGCTGAATCCATGTCATTCAGCTCGGCACCATCATCCTGAAATCTGCCGAACTCAATTTTCTACGAGTCTGGTATTGTTCGAATCTTTGTGTATTCTCCGAGCTAAGATTTTGGCCGAGCTGGAATGTTGATCTTGTCTTAGCCGGATCCTATCTTCCGAAACAGTTGATCAACATTCCCAAGCTGACTTCATAACTCTCTTCCGATCATTGGAATTTGAATTTGTATTTTCCGAGAAGGATTTCGGAAACTCCGAGCAGAAAATATGTTTCGTACGAAAAATCCAAAATAATAACTAAGTCCTTTTGTCTTTGCAGCTTCCTTCTGAAACATTATGTCATTTCCGTAAAACTTTATGTTGTTTTACGGATAACTTCGTGATGTTAAAGATATACGAAAACATCAAGGATTCTACGTATAAAACCAAAATCAAGATATCAAGCCACGATTAAACTGAAGGAATGATCGAACTGAAGGCATAAAGACAAGTTGGGCCGAAATACGCAATTGGGCTAGATTGGAGGAGACAAGCTTGCAGGCCGCACCACACTAGGTCAAAGTCGGCGGCTGGAGAAGGATTTCTCAACGTCCCACATCGGTAAAACGAGCTCCCGAGACCCTAGACTACTTAATATAAATATACATATTTTTACTCACTTTCAAACCATCCCAACTTCTTGTACTTTACCGCTTAAGCTATAGTCTTGCATTTTTGCTTACGAATATTGTACGAAAAGCTTATTCGACAACATGTCAATAAAATTATTTTACGATCTCTTTTCTCGAGTTCTTGCTAGGAATCTCGGAATCTCTCAATTTACTTTACGAAATCGATTGTGTGAATTTCAGTTCCCACAATGTTTTAGGCTTTTTCTTTTGTTCCATTAATTTATTATTAATTTTTTAGGTTTTATGCAAAATTTTAATTAATCTAAATCCAACAATAATTAAAAAAATAGTTTTCGACTTTTCATTTATATATTTTTTTTGCTTTCTCGTTGGTTTTAATAATCTTTATTAAATATGTGTGTTTTATCTTAAACATCTTACATTCTGGGACAGAGGAAGTATTAATTTCTTATGGAAGTATTAGTAATAGTAAGAAATATGTTGGAAAAGGTACCTGTACTCTTCCCCACAATCTCTTACTCTTCATTGTTGTCATACTAATATGATTAAGCTTCTCTAAACGCAAGTTAGAGGGGAATTTTTCAATCCCTGTTCCGCTTAAAACGAGCCATTGGATTTTAGCTGAGATATGAGGAAAAATCTTCAGCCGTGTGCATCCATTGAGGTAAACCGTAATAAGAGATTGGAGGTTGATTCCGGTGGGAAGACTCTTCAGATTTATGCATCCTGACATGTTCAACGTTTCCAGTTTATTGAGATACTGAATAGAAGAATGAAGCCCCACCAAACTTGTGCAGTCGCTAAGATTAAGATTCTCCAGATTGGTAGCAATCGAAAGGTCTGGTATTTCTTTCAGGCTTCCAGATCTTTGCAAATCTATATCCTTGAGCCCTCTAAGTGACTGAAAATTTAGCAACTTACATATCACTTATGTCATCTAAAAAATCAAATGAGCAGCTCCCATCTGGATACTATCAATACCAATAATTTACTAATTTTGAATTAAACTTACATGAACTCCTTTCCATAACCTCTTGAGTTTACTTCCTGGCATTTGGAGCTTAACGAGATTTTCAGGACGAAAGTTTGAAGGCATAAATTTCATTGGGTATCCGTCCAACCTCAATAATCTAAGATTATGGGGCAAATAGTTGAAGCCTTTAGGTACATGCCACCTCACTTCTTTCTTGTGATCCCATTTTTTAGTGTAAACATTTAGAAAACGGAGACTACTCATCCCCTTGAAGGCATTCTCATGTATATGCAATACATTAATCTCATCCATATCCAATGCTATACCTAAAACCTTTTTAGTACCCTGAAATTATATATAATGTCAATATAACTTCACAAATGACATAATTTATTTTATAGAATGTGAGATATATCAAAAGAGCACGAAAAACTTACGCTGTTGTTTTCGAGTAACTCGCATATATCCTTCGAATCCATAAGGAATTCGCGTTGGCCAGGTTCATTGGACTGCGCACGGACGATCTCTTTACCCATATCTTGTAGCAAACGGTGCATCTCAACAATATCCTCTCTTACATGAATGAGGGACTTATCAACAAGGTTTTTAAGCCCAATATTAACATCCAAGTCACTATCTGCTAGCAGGAGCTTGACATCATTGATTTTTGCACCATTGAAGAGACATGCGATGTGACGAAACACTGCTTCATCGTTTCTGTTATTCAACCCGTCGTAACTGAGTCTTAGTGTTCTCTCAATTTTTCCATTCAACCTAGTACGAAGGCTAGGCATCATATTTATCCAATCTTCTTTGTCCCTACCTCGTNCGTAAATAAGAACCCAAAACCTTAAGACCCAAAGGAAGATTACCAGCACGCAATGCAACTTCAGAAGCAAGCTCCATCAGACCATCAGGTGGAGAATTTTTTCTGAAAGCAGAT
>OVBB01002159.1:0-12100 GCA_900406415.1 Isatis lusitanica | reverse complement strand
GGCCTTATCCCAGCCGCCGGGCCATGCTCGAGGGAAACGTGGGCGGCTGGCTTTGTCCCAGCCGCCAAGCCATGCTCGAGGGAAACGTGGGCGGCTGTCCTTATCCCAGCCGCCGGTCCACGCGTGAAGGGAGATCCGGGGGGCTGGCCTTATCCCAGCCGCCGGACCGTGCATGGGGAAGATCCGGGCGGCTGGCCTTATCCCAGCCGCCGGACCATGTGTGAGGGAAGTGTGGGCGGCTGGCCTTGTCCCAGCCGCCGGCCCATGCCTTGTGGGAGCTGGCCTTAGCTTGCCCGGTTCATGTCCGGGATACGTTCCGTTTGATCTTGATCTTGGGTTCTCGTTTTGTTAATCTTCGAGGAGGGGATTTCGACCCCAACAATTGTTCTTTAGAAAGCTCTTGGTTTCAACCAGCGCAGCCATATCATTAGTCCCCAAAAGTATGTCGTTGACATATAAAACCATGAAAATACACTTGCTCCCACTGAAATTTTTGATATACATAATCTTCAACCAAATTCGCCTCAAAACCAAAAGAGGTGATTACTTCATGAAACTTGTGGTACCACTAATGAGAAGCTTGTTTTAGCTTCATATATGGATTTCTTTAATTTTCATACCACCTTCTTTGGATCATCTATTACAAAGGTTTCTGGTTACTCCATATAAATTTTCTTATCACTATTTCCATTGAGAAACGCTGTCTTGACATCCATATGATGAAGCTCTAAGTCATATTGTGTAACAAAGGCCATGGTTTTCCTAAAAAGAATCCTTTGATTACACTGGAGAAAATGTTTCTTTATAGTCGATCCATTCTTTCTGAGTATAGCCGTTAGCCACTATACGAGCCTTATACATTTCCACATTATTATGTGAATCCATTTGCCACCAATGACTATCTTTCCTTCTAGTAATTGGACAAAATCCCAAACCTCAATGTCCAGCATTGACTGATACTCATCTTCACTAGCTTTAACCCACTCATCTGAACTGGAAATACCATAGCCTCACGGAAGTTGATAGGATCATCTTCGAACTGGATTTAATTTTCCTCTTGTTCCATAAAAACACTATGTATTCATCTGGAATAGCACTTCTCTTTTCTTTAGTGGATCACCGCAAAGGCACTTGTTCTTATTGCACTATTTCTTGAGGATTTTGAATTTGACTTTCACGTTTAATAACATTGTCATCTTCATTAGGAGGAATGACTTCGGTATCAACTTAAGGTTCAAAATTTACTTTATCCAAAGCAATTATATGAATCGGTTTAGAAACTGAATCTGATTCTTCCTCAAGATGATGTCTTTAACTTTATTTCTCCCCCCAAGTTCAACATCCTAAAAAAATGTGGCTGTTCCAGTCTCAGAAATATTATTCTGCATGGGATCATAAAACATATAGCCCCTAGATCGCTTAGAATAACCAACAAAGAAACTACTCACAGTTCTAGAGTCCAATTTCTTCTCAAATAGCCTATAAGGCATAGCCTAACCTGGACATCCCAAAATGTAAAATGCTACAGACTAGGTTTTCTGCCAGTCCAAAGCTGATAAGGTGTCTTTACAGTTGCTTTAGTTGGTACTCTATTTAGAATGAACGATGCAGTCTTTAGTGCCTCTCCCTAGAGTGATTCAGGTAAGGTGGAATGACAGATCATACTCCTTACCATGTCCTTAAGAGTGCAGTTGCGTCTTTCAGATACACCATTCATACTGGGAGATCCAGACACAGTGTATTGTGGAACAATTCCACACTCCTCTAGGTATCTAGCAAATGGTTATGGACGTTGTTCACCTGAACCGTCATACCGACCATATTATTCTCCACCATGATCAGATCTGACATATTTTTATCCGTCGCTCAAGTTGGTTTTCAACTTCGGCCTTAAGCTTCTTGAACACATCCACAAACTCTTAACTTTTCATAAAAGAAATAAATAAGCATATCAAGAAAAGTCGTCTATGAAAGATATAAAGTATTGTTGACCATTCCAAGATGTCGTCGGGAAAGGTCCACTAATATTTGTATGTATCAATTCAAGGACTTCTTTAGCTTTATATGCCCCTAATTTCTTGTGTTTAATCTGTTTTCCTTTATGCAATCCACACAGACATCACAATTTGTTAAATCAACAGAATTCAATATACCATCTGACATAAGTCGCTCAACTCTATTTCTAGAGATGTGACCTAGGCGTTTGTGCCAAAGAATTCTGGAACTTGTATTTTCGAATTTACATCTAGTACCCCTTGATTCAACACTTAAACTTTCACTGTGATAAGGTATAATGTCTAGCATATAAAGACTGTTATTTTTCAAAAGGGTACTAGTTCCAACTAAAACTGAATTTAAAGACAAATAAACTTTTCTATTCCCAGTTAGACAAGAGTAACCGGATTTGTCTAAATAAGGAACATAAATCAAATTCCATCTAAGTGACGGTACAACAAAAGTGTCTTTTAAATCCAAAAAAACAACAAGTACAAAAAAACAATCTAAATTGCGCAATTGCCTCCACATGCACCAGAAATCCATTAGCCACATTAATTAATCTTTCAGCTTCAGTTGGTTTTCGTTATCTCAGGCAACCCTCCAATGAAATACTGATGCTAGTAGTTGCGGCTGAGTCTAACTACCAAGTGTTTCTGGGTACTTCAAGTAAGTTCACTTGAGAACATACCATAGCAAGGAACATACCTCTCTCCACGCCAAGCATGGTACTTTTGACAGTCCTTCTTCATGTGTCCAGTTTTATTGCAAAATAAATATGTATCTTCAACCTTAGCATGTTTCGTTTGAGATGGACCTTTAGTAGCATCATTTTTAACAACTTCTGTTTTTCTTCTTTTGCCCTGACCCTTAGAGGTTCTAAGCATATTAGCGCTATCAGACTTCTCTTGTTTCATCCTATCCTCCTCTTATACACAATATGAAATGAGCTCATTAAGAGACCATTTCTCCTTTTGTATGTTGTAACTGGATCACAATTGATTGAAATTATGATGAAGAGAGTTCAAGAAAAAAAAATATGAGCACTTCTTCCGGAAGCTCAGTTTTGAGAGTCTTAAGTTTTCTAAAAATGTTGGACATTTCCAAAATGTACTCCCTTATGTTACCTTTTCTGTGATACCTCATGGTACTAAAACGAGAAAAAACGTGTTTATTTCTACTTTATCGCTTTTTGCAAAACGCAAGTCCATCTCAGCAAGGAACTGTTTGAGATCTTTGATCTCCTCATCACCTCTAAAAGTTTCTAAAATGGTGTCCAAAATGATAATTCAACCATTACGATTAGAATGTTCCCACTTCTCATAAACCGCCTTGTACTCAGCAGTGTTGGTATTGGCAGGAGAAGTAGGTTGTTCCATCCTTAACGCAAGGTCAAGATCCATACACCCAAGGACAATCTTAACTTTACTTTTCCATTCCTGATAGTTGGAACCAATAAGTGTTGGAATTGAACTAGGTTTGCAGTACTGAAATAATTTCTGCAAAAGAGAACAATATTTTATTAATAACTCACTATGATGTCTTAGAAATCAATGATCAATAATTAAAAAGATTGTACAACCCATTCCAAGATATCAAGTGCAACATTAATATCAAGTCTTTGCACAGTAATATTAATTGCTACCGATACTCTTGTTTTAATAATCAAAGATTGACAATAATGCATGATAAACAATAAACCTATCTTTGGATCGATTTTTTATTTAAATGCTTCTTCTTTATAATTGTCACATGTTTATTATCACATGTATGTATATAATCCAGCCAAATATAAACCTACCTTTGGGTCGATTTATTATTCACATGACTATATATATACATATAACGTTTAATATTATTCATGAAAAAATATCCACACGAGATGTTACTTTGGCAACATCTTATATCAATCAAATCCAATTCAAATATTAAACTTATACAATCAAATTTATTTATTGATTAAAACTTAATTTTTATTCTTGCGCAGACGTATAATAATAAGTCTGAGGACTTTTATTGCAAGAATATTACGATACTTGAATGGTTGAAAGGAAGAGAAGGGGTCTGTATGTCTACCCATTACAGGCTTCGATTCCCCTCACCCATGAAATTAACTTCAGTTTTACTATCAATGACCTTACGGGCCTGGCGGCCCTAACCCTATTAATTTTACTTTTTGTGTATGGGCAAAAATCCCAGAAAATCAAGGATGAACAATTGGAAATATAAAACTGAAAAGCTCAATAAAAAGTTTTATTAAGAGACGAATCCTCTTCAAATTTTTTACCAAACCCCTAATTTTTCTTGATCTCCAGCCGCGATGGCCAAAAAAAAAAATTGGAGATGAATCAATCCCAAAAATTGCTCCCAAATATTCCCAAAATTTTCAGAAAGAATACTTTATGAGCAATTTAGTTAGATTCAAAATTTTACATAAAATTAATATTTTAGATCTAAGTTCAAAATATGTTTTTTATCTAGAACAAACACCAAAACTAGATCTGAATAAGCATATTATTAAAATCTACCACCAAAACTTTAAACCGCAGATTCCAGAATACTAAATCTAGATTAAACTTCAAAGAAAAAACAGATTCAATAATCCAAAAAAATTTCACCAAATAATAAATCTAGCCATGGGCATAACAACCGAACCCGAATACCTACAACGAACCCAACTGAAAAAAATAGGATTTGGGTCGGGTTCGGTCCTTGCTAAATAACCGAATGGGTGTTATGTTTAAGTATTTTTGGGTCTCGGTTCGGGTCGGTTAATAACCAAAAACCGAAGTAGAACTGAAGATACTTAGCATATTTCATATGTATGTATATCATATATGTCTCGTGTATATTGGTGTTTCTAGAAACACGAACAGTCTCACTCTCACCTAGTCACCGAGACGCATGCACCTCATCTCTCTCTTGCTTTAGTCGATTCACCTTCTTTCTTCGATAATCCACCTTTGCAAGATGTTAAGTACAAGCTGGAGACTCCAAAGCAGCACAGTTCTTAGTCTATCCCTTCTCCTCCCATTGAGATTTCCAAAAGTAATATCAGGTAAAAAAAAAAATCATTTGTAATTACAGTAAACTTCTTACTCTTCTTCTGATTCTTGGTCCTCTGATTGATGATTTGAAGTTTCAATTTCAAACAATTATTTAAAGTCTTATTCTTAGACAATCAATCAATTTTCATTTTTGACTGTTGTCGTCATTTTAATTTTCTTTATTCTTTCTTGTTTGATCGAGTTCTAACAAGACAATTAATATTCTTTATATTGTATTGCTAGTTGAAATTATTGTATTTAGACAATAATTTTTAATTTTGTTCTTCTTTATTCTTTAGACAATCAATCAATTTTCTTGCTTCTGTTTATGTATATATTGTATTGCTAGTTGAAATTATTGTCGTTGATGATTGATTGTGTTTATATTGTGCTTATATTTGCAGATGGATTCATCACTCTTTCAAGAACCCGAGAAAGTTGATATAGATAGTGAAGAAAGATTGGAAGTAGTGATGAGGAGGAACAAGAACTTCCACGTGCAAGTCAATCTAGAAAAAAAGAAAAGGAAGGTTGCTTTAAGAGGAAGTGGAGCTAGTTCAAAATCTAAGAGGAAATCAAAGAGCACACAAAAAACTCAACATGTCGCAAGGGCTCCTGTGTGGGAGCATTTCACGAGGACCAAAGAAAATTACAGCATATGCATTTGCAACCATTGCAAAAAGATCTTCGCTTGTTCCACCACATCAGGGACATCGAACTTTAACAAGCATTTACTAATTTGTAGATACAGCCTCAGGAGTGGCAAGCTGGTAGAGATTTCTCTCAAGTTATCATTAACAAGGAAGGGCTACTGAAGAATGCAAAGGTTTCAGAAAAAGTGTTTAGAGAAGCGTGCAATGAAATGATCATCTTAGCTGAACTCCCCTTTTCATTCATTGAAAGTCCTGCTTGGAAACATTTCTGTGAAAAAATCAACCTCTACACGCCACATTCTAGAAGAACAGCAGTGAGGGACATCGTTGAAATGTATGTGAAGAAGAAAACAGCTTCGAAGGAGTACATTTCAGTGGCTAAGCAACATGTATCTCTCAAAACTGACATATGGGTTGCTCAGCCTATAAGTTATCTTTCTTGTTTTAGAGTTAAATGTCTTTTAATTGATAGCTATAATATAATTTTAATAGAAGATGAATCAATTGGCTGTTCAACAGGTGTTAGCTATATGGTGGTAACAGCTCACTTCATCAATGCAAACGGGAAGAAACTAATTATTGCTTTCAAGTATGTCCAAGATCATAAAGGTCAGACCATAGCCAACACCCTTCTTGAATGTTTAGAAGAATGGGGGATTGACAAGGTAATTTGAATCACTGTTGATAATGCTACTGCAAACACATCAGCACTTAGGAAGCTCTCTAAGAAGTTTGTTTGCTTTTGTGTTGGATTTATTATAAATCCGAATTTAACCTTCTATTTATATTGAATATATCCTCACATTAAATTTCCATAACACTTATGCCATTTAGTCTTTTATTTATGTCAAAGTGACCACATAAATTTTGAATAATAACCCTAACGTATTGATTATACATGTGTGACCCCAAAATAATTTTTACAATATCTCATAGGTTGCAAATTGATATCATTTTTGAGGAATAAAAATCAGTAGAATTGACAATTCCTCTGCATTTCTCCAAAAGTATATCATTGATAAATAGAATTGTTATTCCTCTCAAAATTAATGGGATGTACATAATCGAGTTTCGTAAATTATTTTGATTACTTAACTCTGGTTTCATATGTGATTGTAGATGATAACTGAACTCTTAATTATATGGTTGGAAGTTTATATGCTTTATGTTTCTTTCTTCAATGTGCATTTTTTAGCATATTTGTCTGATTCCAAATTGCTTTGATGTTCTTTTGGATTGTTTTATCATCTTCTTTGCCCTATGTTTTTATGGTCTGTAAATGATTTGCAGAATGTTCTGTGTGTTTATGTGCCTTTAAAGCAAAGCTTGGGAAGAGCATGTGGTGCAACAAGATCTGTTATCGCTTGTTCGGTCACATCAAACGAGTGTAGTCAATTAAAATCAAAAATCCAGCAGCTCAAGGATGCTATTGAGAAGCTTCTAATCTAAAGGCAATCTCAGATTGATTGCTTGGTATGATGGGTCTCCGTGTATGGGAGGACTTTGACCGAAATTCTGTTTAGGCAACTACCAAATCAAAAACCGTCAATGATTATCTATCTTTACTTCCAACTTTGTTGTAACATATGTTGACATTATATTGGTACACTTATCTGTGATTGTGTTTCTTAAGAGTTTGTACTGGTTTTTGTGCCGAATCATTGTGGCATCATATTTATAAAACTTGTTTGACTTGAACTTTTTTTGTTAAAAGTTCAGATCTTATAAACAAAAAAAAAGGTAAAAGAAGCAAAAACAAAACAAAACTATACATCAAATTATGCTCCAAAGTACTTGGATCTAAAAATCACACATGCAAGTTGTGACATTAAGACATTGAGCAAGTCTAGAATGTGAAATTAAGTTATGAGTCACAATAGCACTTAAAAAATTAACACTATTTTTCTCAAAAATCGAATTTTCATTCTTTTACCATTTTGTAGTCATGGTTTGTTCAATTAACATATTTTGTGGCTGTCAAGATGGTTTTGTCTTTACTTTTTAAACTCAGAAGATAAAGCAAAATGTGTTTGAAAAAAATATTAAAAAAAAGTAACAAATCTGAAGTGGTATATATTATATCAATTACTATAGCCAAACACAAAAACTAATTTGCAAGTCCTAATTACTTAATTAGGAAGGACCGAAGATGTCCTGAAAATCACTAGATATACTTAGTTTGTCTGAATAGAGCAAGCCACCTACTAAACAAATTAAGAACAAAAAAAGATTTAATTTATTAATTTACAATATTTAATAATTGTATAGTATTAGGAGAACTCCATAATTTTTTTAAAAATGTTTAGTTTTTTTAGTACATTTTTTTAGTTTTCAATTAAATATTTAAGTTAATAAATTACAGAAATCTCTATCAAAATATATATCTTAATTCAATTTGATAATTTCTTGAATCTATTACAAATGCTTAACCCAACTTTGAATGTTTTTATTGTGTTCCCTTTTTTAATCTTGAAATTGTAGCATTAAAATCCAGATATCCTGACTTTATTCCAATATTGATTTTGTTGTCCTAAACAACATTCTTACCTCCCTAAACACAGAGCTAGCTTTCTATTTCCCTCACTAACAATCTAATACAATATGGTGCCCTTTACAATACAACATATTTCCTATTTTTACCCAATAAAATATATATGATCATATTTCATTTTCTCTTCACATATTTACTTTCTTTGCTACCAGTACCAGGTTATCCACAGTCTTCATCTCGAGCTTTTTCTTCTTGCATGTGGATTGACTACCTATCGAATCATGTGTTGTTTATGTGCTAAAGGATAATATTCTGACTTCTTGCCATCTTTTTCCATTTCTTGTACCTAAGAAGAATGAAGTCTTTTATTATTTTGATACGTAACGGTGTCAGTGTCACCAAAAATATCCAATCATGAACTGAAAACAAATTATAATAGCAAATATATATATTAAATCAAAGGTGGTCACCAAAAGTTCAGGATCAAAAAGGTTAATATGAGATGAAATATGCATATTAAGGAATCTAATTGTACTTTTCGTGTTGTGAATCACTGCTCTGCAATGAACACTTAACATCTTGAGGCATTCCATAACTACAACCCATATTAGTTTTTTCTTGATGCTTTTGCAGCTTCAACGGCTTTCCCGCTGAATAAATTAGCCATTATCTGTGCATCCTCCACCACCTGTATATTTTAAAAACTCGTCAAAACTAAATTAAGTGAACAAACAACAATGTGAACCTCCATTATCTTTTCTAGCATTAGCATGATCGAAACTTTCTGTAAATAAGTTGAGAACGAGTAAAAGTATTAGAAAAGGAACCATAGTATTAACTTTCATTATAGTGGCGTTTAAGTTTTTTAATAGAGCAAGAAGGAATTTGGCAATGTCTTTTCTCTTCGAATTGTACAGAAACAACCTTCATTGTAACACAATAACAGAGGAGGTTTTAATTTGGTAATAGATCCTTCTCTGGCCCAACTATATATATGGTTTGATCAAGTGAGCAGTTCAGAATTCTCATAATAGAGTTTACCCACAATTCTTATCACGCTAGAGCTTCAATAACTTCTTCGTCTATCCTCTTTCCCAACATGTGTGCGCCGCTATCCCTCCATTGCCACCTCTACAATTCCTCAACGACATGGTGTAAGAAAACGCTGATTAGAAGTTTCAGTAAAAATCAAAGATCCAATGAAAAGATGGAAAAGAAACCCACATTCGTTTAAGATAATCATGCATGAAAGATGACTGGCGATTGAAATTCTTTGTTATTCCATTCTAAAAATGGTATTTGGATACGAAAACAGTCCAGGGTCTTACCATTTAACTAACAAGTATGTATCGCTGGGCTCCGCGTGATCTGTTTTTCCTTTCTTTTTCCTACATAGAGAGGTGATTCCTTTGAAAATAATCAAGATGGCAAAGCTGATGAATCGGTTGCAGCGAAAATGTTGGAGAAGTATTTGTAAATGAGAGGGATATAAAACGAGTCTTTAAAGAGACTGATACTATGACATGGAGAGAAGATGAAAAATCAGTTTAGTTTCGGTTTCCCCCACATTAACTTCGATATTGTAAATGGCAGAATTTAACACTCAACGATTGGGACTGCACTCCGATTGATACGTGGAACTTAATGACGGTGATATTTAGTATCTGCAAAAACATTAATTATTACAAAATAAAGCAAAAGTAATAACGAATGTTGAGGAAAGAATGTAGACATGACATGACAAAAGACTTTTCAATAGTCTGAAGTAAACAGATGTAGTTTTTCGACAAAGAAAAAAAAACAGATGTAGTTTCTAGGCATCTTCTTATTAGTAGCTCAAAGAAGTATAATTAAAATTAATTTGGGCTCATACCTGATTGTTAGAAGAAGAGAATGTTCCTTTTAAACAAAAGAAGAAGAGAATGTTAACGTGACAAGATTTTAAAACTGTTTTCTCAATCTCATGTGGCTAGTCTCTGGAACCTCAAATAGAGATTTTATTTCTTCTAATAATAATAATTTTTATTTTAAACCTTTTCGAAAAAAATCAGTTCAGAATAAAATAGAATTTCCATCAAACTGGTTAATCATACTAATGTTTCTAATTTTAGTCGATAATTTTTGTTAATATTATGAATCCAAATCCCCTATTTTAATTGAGAAGACGTTTTGTCACATGTCTCAAGGAGATTAAATTGAAGAAAAATAACCAATCATAAATTTTATTGGTACATGTCATTAAAAACCTCACCCTTAATGAGCATGTTTAATGGACTTCTGTTTACAAAATTCAATATAATATAGCCAAAATAAAGTTATGAAAATTTTATATTCTAATTTGGTTATATATATCAAATGTTTTTTTTTACAAATGAAGAGATATTATATTAAGTATCATTTGTAAAAATTATAAAAATCCTATAACTTTTATAATTTTTAATTATTTTTATGAAAATAGTTAAAAAGTTACAACTCATTTATATACATCGAATGTTTTTATATTTTGTTTTGGTTAAATTTAATGGGTTTTGTTTATTTCAGGTGTATATTTTGGTGAAAATTAAACATATGTCAATTTAATTCTAAACATATAAAAATTAAACATATGTCATATTTAAAATAGTTATTCAACTATACAGAATTTCTTTGATTATAATTCAAAAAATTATTTCGAAACAATATTAACCAGAAAAACATAAAATCAACCAATATGAAAATATTTATAACTTTTAACCTACTAAACAAATACAAAATATAATATACACATAATACAATTATTCAAACACCAATCAACACTATATATAATCTCGCATAATAAAATTCTTTTAACATCAACAAAAAAAAATTTATAGAACAAACAAATACAAATAGTATATTAACCATAAATTTTTTGACTACTATGATAATAAATTATATAATAATCAACTATATACCAAATATTATACCGCATAGGGTGCGGGCTATCATTTAGTTAGAATAAAAAATAAAAATCTGACTCCCAATTATTCAAGCTCAATTATTGTATAATAAACTATTTTAAAAAAATATAAAGATTATACTAAAATTCAGCATTTTTATGATCTATAAATAAAGACTACTCTCATTTCATTTGGACACAGAATAAAAGTTATTTTCGTTAAATTTTTATATCATCTTCCAATCAACTCTTGTTGTGTCAATTATGTTACGTATTTTTATTAGTTATTTGTGTGTTTGTATCATATTGCATTTGAAAGTTTGTATGTTATATTTCTTCTAATAATAATAATTTTTATTTTAAATGTTTTGAAAAATCATTTAAATAAAAAAGTTTCCATCGAACGGGTTAATCATACTATGTTTCTAATTTTAGTCGATAATTTTTGTTTATATTATGAAGCGGAATTAGAATAGAAAATAAAAATATGAAATAATAAATGGTGGGGTAGGGACTGTAGGGTATTGAATTTTATCCAACAAAACTATTATAGAGTATAAAAATTGAATTAGTGTTGAATGATTAGGTGGAAGAGAGAATATGATATGAAATGTTTAAGAAATAAAAAAGTAGGGTTTCGAATATAAATCAATGTGGATTCAAGTAAAATTTGTATTCCTCTAATTTTTAATGGAAACTACGTAATAATAGGATAAATGGTCATAATTCATCTACAAATTGTTCCTCTACCAGAGTGGAAAAGAAAAATCTAGCGGACAAAATGTCAATTCCATTTATTTGTGTTCCACTGATATAATTTCTTTCTATTCATCTAAGTTTTTTTGTTTACAACTTTCCACATCTAATTACAACTTA
This sequence comes from Isatis lusitanica, assembly GCA_900406415.1. Taxonomy (NCBI): domain Eukaryota; kingdom Viridiplantae; phylum Streptophyta; class Magnoliopsida; order Brassicales; family Brassicaceae; genus Isatis; species Isatis lusitanica. The sequence continues at coordinate 121 of OVBB01002159.1, read as the reverse complement.
TTTCTTATCTTTTTTTTATTATTCCGTCAACCGTTAATATACACGGAACTCACTCATATAATAAGTGCATTTCAATCCATTAACTAAAACTTCTTATAGTATTTTAATATATATATATATA
>OVBB01002158.1:0-12108 GCA_900406415.1 Isatis lusitanica | reverse complement strand
ATGTATTTCTAAAGCTGAAGAGGAGAACTTCGTACAAATTTTGGGTATCCATTCCCCAACCGAACACTCTCAGTCTCATAGTACATCACGGAGATTTGTCTCACATGATCCGATCATGTTAGATGTTGAGAGAGAGGTGAATAATTCAAAGGTTCGATCTCTCGTGGTTGTCTCAAAGGATATAACCGAAGTTTGGAATCTTTCAAGAATAAGCTTTACAAGGTTACAACTGCTGAGAGTATTACATATCCGTGGAGCAGAATTTGAAGGAGGAAAGTTACCTGATAGCATTGGAAAGCTCATCCACTTAAGATATCTGAACTTAGATGCTACAAAAATATCTCATCTACCTTCTTCTCTACAAAATCTGAAGTTGCTGATCTATCTAAGTTTAATCGTAGAGGGGATTTTTACATTCGTGCCCAATGTCTTGATGGGGATGAAAGAACTGAGATACCTTGCATTACCAAGGCTTATGGATGAGAAGACTAAGTTGGAATTGAGTGGTCTAGTAAACTTGGAGACCTTGATTAATTTCTCAACAGAGAATTGCAGGATAGAGGATCTCCTTTCTATGGTCAGATTAAGGACTCTTAAAATCACTTTAACAGGTGAGAGGAGCTTAGAAACTGTATCTGCATCTATAGCGGGGTTGAGACACCTGGAAAATCTTCATTTACGACATAAAGGGGCTAAGAGGACGAAAGAAGTATTTGATGAACTACATTTCCCTTCTCGCCTTACCAACCTGTCTCTAGCGGAGTGTCTTTTGGAAGATGATCCGTTGCCAATTCTAGAGAAGTTGTGTCAATTGAAATATGTTTTTTTATGGCCAAATTCATTTTGTGGGAGGCGAATGGTTTGCTCGGTCAGTGGGTTTCCTCAACTGCAGATTCTAGAATTATGGAGACTAATGGAGTTGGAAGAGTGGATAGTAGAAGAAGGCTGCATGCCTTTTCTCCGTATTCTTAATATTATTTCTTGTGAGAAATTAAAGGAGCTTCCTGATGGTCTGCGATTCGTCACTTCTTTAAAGCATCTTACTGTTTCTATTATGGGCGAAGACTGGAAGAAGAGATTGTCGGAAGGAGGAGAAGACTATCACAAAGTCCAACACATTCCTTACGTCAGTATTTATTGAAACATAATACACAAACTACGTATCAGGTACACAGAATCATCATCTAGAGACAATGTATTTTTTTCTGAATTCAATTGACTTTTTTTTGGTTTGTTCTTATGTTTTTTTTGTAGACGAATCTTATCTGAAACGAATCTCTTATCAACTTCGGCAAATCAGCAGATCAACCGAACAATGAATCTATGCATTCTTGTGTTTTTCTGTTCCAGTACTTATTATGACGAATATAAAGAATAATGTGTGGTTTGTATCAAAACTGGTTTTATGATTTATATGTGTTCAATTGTTTGAGTGGAGTAATACTTATCTTATTTGATCGTTCATGCTAAATTTTGTATTAGAGCGGTAGATAGCTCATTGGTTTTTTGCTTCTTTTTTTTTTCCTTTTCTGGTTCTATTCCAGCATCTCTGTTTCTCCTTCTTGAAACTGTTTTTTTGTTTGTTTTTGTAGGAACCTTATTTTACTACAGCAAGACAACTGATATTTTTATAAACAATTGATGAACAGAAATTTAAAATACAATACCAAAGTACAAAAAATGATAAGGAAATTGTAGAGGCGAGATTTCGAATCTCTTTCCTTAAATCTTTAAACACCCCGTAGTGTGACGATTTCGTAGCGGTAAGATTCTTATGATACAACTGCTGTGTTTTAATCTCCCAGCATGGAAGATAAAACCTATCGAACCAGAAAATCTGTGTTGTATTCTCAAAGGGAAAAAAACATAAGAGGAAGAGATTGTGAGGGAATTGTCTTTTTAATGTGTGTCAAGAAGATGAGCAAATGGCTTGTTTAAAAAACAAGTCTCCAACACAAAAAGAAGAAAAAATAAATGGAGTAGTGAAAATGTTGGATTTGCAGATCTGAGCCTTCGACGTCACGGCAACGACAGCGTGAATCTTCCGGCGATAGGAGAACTAAAGAGGAAGACTATCAACACTTCTCTTTGCTTCTCTCTGTTTTGGCAGTGTTTTTTCTCTGTTTTTCTCTGCTCTCTAGCCTATTGCTACGTTTTTGGATTTGTAAAAAGAGTGTACTGATCAGAATCAACCGGACGATTTGTTATTTTCACGTTCTGGAAGGAGTCCTCTATTGATAACCCGGACAAGGTTTAGGTGTAGTTTCTCTAGCGTAAGGGCTACGTTGCATGGATCGATTTCGCTTCTGTTACTAGATCCCGATCGATATAAAAGTTTCCCTACTTTAGGGCATTTTTTGGATATTACTTTGTAACCATCATGAGTTCTTCATTGTCTCTGAGACCACATGGTGGATCTCCAAGACCTGTTCGTTGCAGGCTCCAAGCGGAAAGTGAGATCATTCGCATCCCTGCCTTTGATAACTCAGATTTAATTGAAAAACATAAAAAAAACCTTGGTGGGTAGGATGTTCCATAGAGAGGGACGTAGTGTTGACGCTCTCATTGTCCAACTCCCAAAATTCCGGATTTGGGATGTGGAAGGGAGGGTTCATGGAATGAACCTAGATAATGGCAAGTTTCAATTTGATTTCGACAAAGAAGAAAACCTGCAAAAGGTGTTGGACAGAAGACCTTGTCACTTCAATAAGTGGAGTTTCTCCCTAGAGAGATGGAAACCGAATATACGAGAAGATTTCCCCAACACCATGGTGTTCTGGGCGAGCGTTTCGGGCATTCCCACTCACTACCGCAGGATCAGGTATACAGAGGAATTGGTGGTGCTTTGGGGAATGTGATCGATGTCGATGTGAGTGGTGCAAGGGTAAAAGTCTCTTTAAACGCAGATGCTCCTCTTCAATTTGAGCGGAGAGTAGGCTTTGAGAATGGTGATGTGATCAAGGTAAAGTTAACTTATGAGGATCTGTTACGCTGGTGTTGTATCTGCTATCGTATTTCTGATACACATGTTTTAAACCCTACTTTCCTACTGCAAGTGCACAGCAAATAAAGTAGTACTTAGGGGTCGATCCCACGAAAACCAAATATCACACTGTGGGTTTATAAGCTAGATTTAGAGCTAAGACAAAATTGATTGATTTGGTAACAAGCAAGCGAATTTAAACGATGACTAAAACTATATAAAGCAAGCGTTAGGTCTAGGAGTTTCGTAGGAAATTCAGAGTAAGGATCAAACAACTATTTAGGGAGGATTTAGCACAAGTCTAGAACTCAAACATAGATATAATATCAATCCACTCTCATGGCATCAATAACTTTGTCTAAAAACCTAGAAATCCTAACTCTCGTTGGTTCTAGAAATCGCAGACAAGCCTTAAGATCAGGTTTGATTTGTTCACAATTCACCTACACATCTACTCTCGCAGACCTAGAATAAATTGCTCACCAATGTTTCTTCTAGCAACTCAGAAACTCTCGCTATCTAAGCTAACCTAATATCAATAAATCAAGTGATCAATTCAATTCAAGCATTAAGCTTAACAAGAGGTGAAGACAATCGATTTATAACCCTATCTGTGTTTAATCCATTAGCTCATGAACTCCTTTGAAATCCTTAACCTAACTAAGATATCTACTCAGACATGGAAAAAGAAAACATAGCAACTGAATTAAAAGAATGCATTAATAGTAAAGCAGAAATTAAGAGGGTTCAGAATTCTTCTCCCAAAAATAATACAAAGCTCTGAAAACCCTATGTAGAAAGTCTCTGAGAAAAAGGAAAATTAAAGGTCCCTAAAATACGGAGGTTAACTCCTTCTTTTATAACAAATTCGTGGCCAAAATAAGGAAAGTCGGCTAGGTCAAAGTCGGTGCCCAAACGCCTATCTTGCCATATGGCGAGCACATGCTCCGAAATCGGGAGCGGGTACTCGGTATCTAAACTTGGCTCTTTTGCTCCAATTCGACTCCTTTTTGCTCCAAAGGCTCCAGCAACTCAAAACCTCGCCCAAAGCTTCCTAATGACCTGAAACGACTCGATAAAGACTAAAAAGACTCGATAAGAGCTAGAAAACAAAGGTTAGAATGAGGTGAAAATACCTCATATCAATTTCCCATCAGGAAGGTACATGCCTAGAGCTTACTGCAGAACAGCGAGAACAGAATAGAGTGCAGAGACTGGAACAAAAAGAAATAGAAGAAGCAGCGGCTAGAGAGATGTTCTCTTACCCGGAGAAATTCAACAGACAACAAGCTCGTCGTATACGAGAAAAGGCTGAAATCAAAGCTGGATATGATGTTTCTCCATCGAAAAGCAGACCCCTACATTCTGATCTGCGGAATGCAATCAAGGATAAAAGAGAAACCCGTTCAAAAGAGGTTTGGAAGAGGATTAATTCGGAAAAACCCAACAATAAATCCCCGACAGTAGGCGAGATATCATCCATACTCTGCTAGTGAAAATGACAAACGGGGGAACCACTTTGCCAGAGAGAGGTCTCCTACCTACTGGCGATGAAAAGACCAAGCAAATTTGAATATGAAAGACGGAAAATAAGTCTCAGCTGGAAACTCTGGAACCCATGAGAAGAATTCTCGTCACTCCCCAGACTCTCAGAGAACAATCACAGAAAATCAACATCAGTTTCGGATATGTAAAAGGAGAGTCGCGAAAGAAACACAGGTGTTGTCATACAAGAATGGCGACCGGTTCGCCCTATCACAGCAGTCCTGACTTCAGGGGAAAATGGCAACCATATGGAATCAGAGGAAGAAAGGAATCACATAATTAAAGGGAAAGCTCATGTCTCTGAATTTATAGGTAGTGAAAAAGATAATCTGTCGAAGGCAAAAGCTATGACTCCAAATTCTGGTAATGTTTCTGTTCACCATGCTTTGGAATCTGGAGAAATAGGCCTTAGCGAGAGAGTAGACATGGTTGTAAATCCTGTAGTCTCAGAACCGTTTGCGGTCTGCGAGAACAGAGCACCCGCAACTGTTGTTGAATCTGCTTTTGAAACCGGAATTCATGATCGCAAAAATGAAGATCGTGCTATTGAAGGCGTGGCAGAAGAGGTTACTTTACCAGTCAATGATCTGAATGGCGGGAGTTTAAATGATCAAACAATGGAGGATCTTGAAAACGAGAAGGAGATGGACAATTTGCTAGTCTAGTATGCTGATTTGGAGATGGATGATGAGATGCTCGATTGTGATGATCTGCTAGATGAAGAGTTAACTGAGGATCCACACCCAGGAGAAGATCGAACTGAGGCTCTCTCGCAAATTCCTACTTCCTCTCAGCCAAAGAATACCAAAAGAGATGTCGTGGAGGAGGTTAGTTTGAATGCAGGTGATATTACCACCAAGGCGTTAGAGAAGACAAGCGTAAATGGAGTAAAGAATAGGAAGAAGACTGGTCCCAGCCCAGACTCAAAAAGTCTTCTCGCATCAAAGAAACTTCGTGCTAGAGCCTCCCCAAAGAAAAAAGTCGGCCCTCACCCTATGACAAGAGCTGAGATCCTTAAATAAAAAATCCCTCGTATGGAGGCGCTCCGGCCTATGTCTCACAAAAACAAAACGGCTAAACCCGGTTCGGTGGTGTCTCAGAATGCTATAGCATGGAATTGTTAAGGGGCTGGAGCCTACTTGACCAAGAAACATCTCTGGGAGTTACATCGCTTTTTCTTTCCTAGTTTTTTTTTTTTTTTCTGAGACTAAAAATAACTATGCTTTTTTGGATGATTTTAAGTTTGAGATTGGTTATGATTCTTTGTTCACCGTGGATCCTGTTGGTAGGAGCGGTGGACTTGCTCTTCTACTCCTCTTCGTCTAATGTGCAGATTCTGTTTTTAAACAATAGAATAATTGATATTGAAGCTTACATTGAACGACACAATGTGTTTATTACCTTTGTGTATGGAGATCCGGTTGTTGAGTATCGTGAACAAGTTTGGGAAAGACTGACAAGATTTAGCATAACAAGAAGCGGAGAATGGCTCATGGTGGGCGACTTTAATGAACTTACATGTAATGCCGAGAAGAAGGGTGGTAGAAGAAGACCTGAGTCATCCTTCATCCTTTTCAAGACCATGCTCGCAAACTGCGGGATGATTGAATTTCCGTGTAAAGCTAACAGTTTCTCATGGGCCGGAAGAAGAAAATTTGGGAGGATACAATGCCGTCTTGATCAAGCGGTTGGAAATATATTTTCCCACACTGAGGTGAAGTATCTATGTAGATGGGGATCGGATCACCGGCCCGTCCTCATGCGTATTAAATCTAACAACAACAAGGTGCAAAAGAGCTTTAAGTTTGACAAAAAAAATGGATAGGGAAAGATGGTTTCCTGGATTCTATTATTTTTGGGTGGCATGAGGACCCGAGACACCCGGCGAGCAGCTTCCATGAGAAGATTAATCAATTTCGCAAATCCATATCTAGATGGAAAAGGGATAACCCATCAAATAATACCAAAATGATTGAGGATCTGAAGAAATTGATTGACCACGTGCAGGATGACAATAATTTATCAAGCGAGGAAGAGCTCCAACTGAAGTGGCAATTATGCGTCGCGTATAGAAACGAAGAAATCTATTGGAAACAAAAAAAGTCGGGTTAAATGGCTCCAAGAGGGCGACAGAAATACAAGGTTCTTCCATGCCTCGACCAAACAGAGAAGAGCACGGAACCGAATTATAAAGATTCAGAACGACCTTGATAACTTGGTTGAAACAGAGGAAGGGATTGAGCATGTCTTGACGGGCTATTTTCAAAATCTTTTCACTTTCGAGAACCCAATAGAAAATGGTGAGATCTTCCGGTTCATGACCGAGAAAGTTTCTACCGAGATGAATCAATCTCTCACTCGCCCACCGTTAACCGGAGAGATAAAGGAGGCGCTTTTTTCCATAAGCTCGGATAAAGCTCCGGGTCCGGACGGAATGACTAGCTTATTCTATCATAAATAAGATTATAAAAATGGTGAATATTATCTTCCAATCAGGCGAACTTGATGAGCGACTTAATCAAACGAACATCTGCTGGATCCCGAAGATGGAGAGACCCTCTCGGATGACTGAGTTTCGTCCTATAAGCCTCTGTAATGTAAGCTACAAGGTTATATCGAAGATTTTGGAAAAGCGGCTTAAAAGGATTCTCCCATCTCTAATCTTAGAGACACAATCAGCAATTGTAGCCTGAAGATCATTACAGATAATATCCTAGTGGAACATGAGGTCTTTCATGCTCTCTGTACCATTCCAAGCTGCAAAGCTAAGTATGTGGCGATTAAAATAGATATGAGCAAAGCGTATGACAGAGTTGAATGGGGCTTCCTTGATGCTCTTATGTCTACAGTGGGGTTCGATGGTAAATGGAAAAGATGGATTATGAAATGTGTATCCTCTGTCTCTTACCAAGTGCTTATTAATGGAGCGGTTAAAGGACATATCTCTCCAGGAAGAGGGCTGAGACAAGGAGATCCTCTATCGCCATTTCTTTTTATTCTCTGCACAGAAGTACTTTTCTTGCAGATTTGCGGCGCGGAGAGAGAAAAGCGTATCACCGGAATTAAAGTTCCTAGAACTAGTACAACAAATTCTAATCTCTTCTTTGCGGGCGACAGCCTTTTTCTATAAAGTAGAGGTAAAACAATGTACGGCAAAGCATCAGGACAACAGCTAAACAAAACGAAATCATCCATCATGTTTAGTACAAAGGTTTCACCCGATAAAAAGAACGACATAAAAATAACGCTCGATATTTCTCAGGAGGGAGGAATGGGTACGTATTTAGGGATCCCAGAGAAGATCAGCGGCTCAAAGAGGCAAGTCTTTGCCTATGTGCTGGATCACTTAAATGCGAAAACTAATATATGGTCAGCGAAACTCCTTTCCAAAGGGGGGGAAGGAGATCCAGATTAAGTCTGTAGCTCAAGCAATTCTGACATATATAATGTCGTGTTTTTAGTGCGATTGCACGGTTCTGGTCGAGTACCCGGAATAACTCTCGCGGTATGCACTGGATCGCATGGAAGAAGTTGTGTTGCTCCCTGGATGCAGATGGATTGGGTTTTAGAGACCTCAGAGATTTCAACTTAGCGCTATTGGGGAAACAGCTATGGAGACTCATGAAATATCCGGACTCCCTCATCGCCCGTGTTCTAAAAGGTCGGTACTACCGCAAATCTAGCCCAATGGAGACAGGGAAAGCAAATTCTCCATCTTTTGGATGGAGAAGCATGAAGGCGGCAAAACCACTACTTGAAACGGGACTGCGGAAAACTATAGGTACAGGAGCAGAAACGAAAGTCTGGTCCGAGAATTGGATTCCAACCACACCAGCACGTCTTGGGTATGATAATGGATGTTTTCGGGATCCTGATCTTCAGGTGCATCATCTTATCATCCTTAAAACAAAACGATGGAACATGGATCTCCTCCATGCCTTCATTGATCTGGAGGATATTCCGAGAATTTTGAGTATAAGAGCGAGTTGTTTTGATCGTAGGGAAAGTTACGCCTGAGAATTCACCCCTTCAGGACATTATACGGTCAGGTCAGGGTACAAAATTGCAGTAAATTTGGCTATAGAGCATTCAGAACTATTCTACTCAGAGCCAAGTACGACGTGTCTTAAAACACAAGTTTAGAAGTTAAAAACCACAAGAAAGATCAAGCACTTTATATGGCAGGCTTTGTCGGGTTGCGTAGCAATGATAAAAAATTTAGCAAATCGGCATTGTGGTAATGAGAGAGGATGCCCTTGGTGTGGCACAGAGGAGGAATCTACAAATCACCTTCTCTTTGAGTGCCCACCGGCCAAACAAGTTTGGGCACTCTCTTCTATCCCTTCCCCTCTGGGTCTATTCCCGTGTAGTTCCTTATATACCAATCTAGACTTTCTCCTCTGGAGAGCTAAAGAAGTAGGAACACAGTCGGACTTACTATCAAGTTTCCCATGGTTGATTTGGTATTTATGGAAGGCCAGAAACGAAAAGGTCTTCAACGGAGGGGAGATTTCCCACTTGGACACACTCCAGATCACAACACATGAGGCAGAGAGCTGGAGATTAGCTCAGATTATGGAGGAAACAGAAGGAAACCTAGAACAATTCCCAGAAACGGCACAACCTTGTGCCCGAGAGACTACGACTCCCCATACGGTTTGCTGTCAGGTTGATGCTTCTTGGACGCGAGAAGCCAAAGTGGTGGGTTTTGGTTTTGTAGCGACTATAGGCTTGAACAGACTCTCCTTAGGTACGTGCGCTAAGCCAAATAATCACTCTCCCCTCCATGCTGAATTTGAAGGATTAATATGGGCTATGCAATCCATGATCAGACAAGGAAGACTTGAGGAGTGTTTTTTCTCAGATTGTGCTCAGATGATTAAACTTATCCATGGAGAAGAAGAATGGCCATCCGCTGAATCTGAACTGGAAGAATTCCATTCGGTGTTGCAACTATTTGAAAGTTTTTCAATCTCATACATACCTCAGGCGGAAAATGCCCACGCCGATTGGCTTGCTAAAGGAGCTCGAGCTTGCGATTCTTCCTTCTCGTACTGTGGTCAGCTGGTTCCGCATTGGTTGTCCTAACCTATTTGCTCCAGTCTAGTTTTCGATTGTAACTCATTCGATGTCAAAAAAAAAAAAGTGGAGGAATGAAAGTAATTAATTTCATTATCTCAATTGAATTTTTATGTTACAAAATCAATTACATTAATTATGTAGTCAAAATTCAATTTAAAGAGACATTATTGTTTGACTTTATCAACAACAAATTTTACAAATGACTTTTGATAAAAAGATGATCAGTCTTTTAAACCGCATGCCCATTTGTCAAATTCCGATACCCGAGACTCAAGCCTGGTCTGGATATCTCTCTTTCCACTTTCGACGTTCATTTCTCATTTAAAACAACTTCGATTTGGACATGCGACGTTAATTATGTAGTCAAAATTCAATTTAAAGAGATATTATTGTTTGACTTTATCAACAACAAAATTTACAAATGACTTTTGATAAAAATATGATCAGTCTTTTAAACCGTATACCCATTTGTCAAATTCCGATACCCGAGACTCAAGCCCGGTCTGGATATCTCTCTTTCCACTTTCGACGTTCATTTCTCATTTAAAACAACTTCGATTTTGACTTGTGATTACACTACTACATAGTGCTCACGGTGACGATTACGTCGTGACCAAGCTCCAGTTATTTCGATAGACGTCTCTATCCAAAATCCACCGAAAAATTGGTCTACAGCACTTTGTCAAAAACGAGTTCCAACAGTTTTGTCCATATTGCATATTCCTAGGCTAAGCTGCATTTCAACTCGTTTATTTGATTCAGCACGATATTTTCTTCCGGTTTACTTCCACTTCAGCTGGATTTCAGCATCCAGGGGCCACTCGAAAGTGCAGATAGATCAAGAAGATCTAAGCTAATATTCTACAAAATCTAATTGACATTTACAAGTAACATTTAACTAGATATTAAAGTCAATTAAGATAGAACGTGAAGTCTCTACGACATCATTCTCACACGAAGCGACTATTTTGCTGCACTTTCACAGCTAAACAAGCTATAACCAAAGGGGTAATACAAATATAATGTTTAAATCATCAGCTATTAAAAATCCATGAACGAATTAAAAACCTCTCAGTGTCAAGGAGTCAACTTCGTTAGTTTATTGTAAATAGCATTAATGACTGAGGTTCATAAAATATAAAACATAATTCTCATCACTTTCGTCTCTCCAACTACTTCTCATCAGCAATATCACTTGGAAGATCTTCCCCGTGAAGAAGTATGTCCTTGATTAGTGTTCTGCAATTGGTTTTGCTTTCGGTTTATCTCTTTGGTATTTTGAGTCTTGGTTTAGTCATGTGTCATACGCGTTTCTGTGATCATGTCTAGGTTCATTAGTTTATAAGGTTGTTCGGATAAGGTTTGTTTATCCGTTACAAGTTGTTAGTGTTGTTGTAAGCTTGGAATAGCTTGAGGATTAAGTCATGTATGTTTAGGAGTTATCTAGATATACATGTTTAATGTTTAAGAGTTATCTAAACATTAGTTGAGACTTATCTAGTCTTATATAAGGAGGTGCTAATTTGTAGCACAACTTATGAGTTTTGGGAATTAAGGTTTTGAGAGATTTTCCTTAACATAAATAAGAGAGTTATTCTTATTAAACTGTGTTCTTGTGTTCTTGAATTCAACACGTGGTATCAGAGCTTCAAAGGTTTCTGATGGCCAACGATGATAAAGTTTCAACAGGAAGCATGGATGATGAGAAGATCACGAATAAGAAAGAAAGAGCCAATTCTTCTTTCTTAAAGTGCCCTAAGTTAAACTCCACCAACTACACCATGTGGAGCATGAGGATGCGAGTGCTTCTCAAAATCAACAAAGCCTGGGAGGTAATGAGAAGGGAAACTTTAGTGATGATCAGAATGATATGGCGTTGGCTTTATTGTTTCAGTCGATTCCGGAATCTCTTATCCTTCAAGTGGAGATCTCGGAACCACTAAGGAAGTCTAGGAGGCCATAAAGTCGCGTCATGTCGGAGCAGAAAGGGTTAAGGAAGCATGATTGCAAACCCTTATGGCTGAGTTTGATCGCTTAAAGATGAAGGAATCTGAGAAGATAGATGACTTTGTGGGAAAACTTTCAGCGATCACAACTAAGGCAGCCGCTTTGGGAACAAAGTTGGACGAGCCTAAGACTGTCAAGAAGTTCTTGTCAAGTCTCCCTCGAAGGAAGTTTATACATATTGTTGCTTCTCTCTGAAAGTTTATGAAACTCCGTAGAGAATATTATTCACAAAGTACTCCTTATATAGTTACATAAGATCATATCTATCATAATCTTTACATATAGTAACTTAACATAAAAGAAATATTCGGTAGTGAATATTCCTATTCTAACACCCCCCCTCNCGGTAATGAATATTCCTATTCTAACACCCCCCGCAGTCTGAGCGGGAGGAGGACGAACGCTTAGGCTGGAGCGAAAGTCGAGGAAGAGCGAAGAGGGAAGTCCCTTCGTAAAGATGTCAGCATATTGGTGCGACGATGGAACATGGA
>OVBB01002157.1:2816-13709 GCA_900406415.1 Isatis lusitanica | reverse complement strand
ATTCTATGAAAGTCATTATGAATTCTGATCAATAATATATGGGGGAAATTAAATCTTGTATAACGTGCTTTAATTGGCGTTTTTGATTACATACATATTACATCTCAATGTTTTTGCCATAATATTCACATGAAATATTTGTTAAAAAGCAAACGAAAAAAAGCTCGGAAAGCAGGCCGCCACCTAGGGTTTCAGAAGAGCAGGGACGAGTTATTTGGTATGTTAAAAAGTGAAGATGGTAAGATTAGAAGCAATGGATTAAGATAGTAGGGAGACTAGTCAATGATGAAAGAATAAAAAATAAATACAATTTTAAGATATGAATCACAAAGCAAAATTAGCCTATTTTCCTAGCCACTAATCACTTCTTTAATCATATCTTAAATTTGGTTAAATTTTCATTTGCTAATTTATGAGTTGACGGGGGTTATGGGGAGTTAAATTTATAAATAGTTGATTAATTTTAAAAGTTGAAATATTTAATAAATTTGTACAAGGTTGTTGAGAGTTTGGTCTGTTTAAAATATCTATAAAATATTTTACAACAATGATTCCTTTTTTCTTTGGACAACTTACAATAGTAACTCTAACCTAAGAGATATGTATGATATTCTTCCGCTTTAGCTGGTGACCTATTTAGAGGGAAAAATTGAAAAAAATGTGATGTTCCTCGAAAAATTACACCATTTGTTTGAAAAAAAGAAGAGGAAATGAATTTATTGTGAATATGCTTTTCTCTTTGTTTAGTAATGTAAGCTGTTTTAGAGGTATTTCTTGTTTGAAAATATAATTTGTTTTCACATTTCAATGAAATTTTTATATTTATTAGATAGTGTGTAACCAATTATACTTTACAACTTCTTTATCGTTGGTTAAATTTTATTTATTCTATATATTAAATGATAATTTTGTAAGAAAATAATTTTCTTAATCTTTGTGCTTTACAAAACAACTTATACTATGAAACAGAGGGTGCATTTTTTGTTCAGAACCAAACTCCAACATAACAATCATTAGTTGCAAAATATGACATTCAACTTGCACATTGGATTGCAAAAAAAAAGAAGGTAACATTTGATTAAAATAAGTATTCTTTGTTTATCTAGATTCTTCAACTTTTTTTTTAATATTTATTATTGTTTATTTTTCAGTTTGTAGGATCATGTACATGTACAGATTTCATCGACAGGNGTAAAAGGTAGGCAACCACAGTATGTCAATATACTTTGTTCGATTAATCTTACATTTTATGTCTAAATAAAATAAAACTATTGCTTAAATTTTTTTCTTTTTTCCTTTACATTGTTGATTGGAAATTGTATCTGCAGATCAGCTTGTCTCCACTGTCAAACATATCTTAATGTGCAACACAATTTTCACTGAATATTCAGCTTAATACCCGATCAGAAGTACATTGTCTATCTAGAAAGCCAGCTTACTTTCGCTATCTTCTACATGTAAAGTATGCATTGGAGTTCATGAGTAAGAATGGACTTGAAAGAGAAGATGCACGCCTTTTTTAGCCATCACACCTGTAAAAAATATGTAAGTCCTACTGAATCTTCAAACTTACTAGGATACATCAAATAAGCGATAATACTGGATAAAGTTCAAGACGTTGTTGGAATATTACACCAACATCTCATTGCATGTGATTTCTGATTTTCAAACTAAAGTATNCAGAAAATTTACTGTTTCCAGATATGCCACACAACATTCTGGAAACCTTAATAGTGGGGGAGTAGGGAAGTATCTTTGTGTTAGATCAAGTCTGGGTAAAGGCTTTGGTTTCAAGGGAACCATGAAAATTTCAATTGAAGTTATGTTGATGTGTTTTAGCAGTCATACTGAAAGTGTTGTGACCAGATTCGGTTTTAACGAAAATGNTTAGCAGTCATACTGAAAGTGTTGTGACCAGATTCGGTTTTAACGAAAATGAACCAGATAAAGAAGTGGAACAGTCCTCATAATCACAATACAGATGTTCGAAAACGAATATATATAGCAGATAGCTTAATTAAGAAAGTCGTATCAACAAAATTGTTGGCATTGCACAAAATATGCATGTTTCTCCAACAAGGCATTTATGGTTAATATTAAGTATGTACATTTGCTTATGGAAAATATTAAGTATATTTATGATTCCAACAAGGCATTTATGGTTAATATTAAGTATGTACATTTGCTTATGGAAAATATTAGGTATATTTATGATTCCAACAAGGCATATCTACATTGCAGAAAAGGTATGTACTGCTCGTATNATTTATGGTTAATATTAAGTATGTACATTTGCTTATGGAAAATATTAAGTATATTTATGATTCCAACAAGGCATATCTACATTGCAGAAAAGGTATGTACTGCTCGTATTTTTTTTTAAGAATTTGTTATCTGTTTTGTTACTCATAGGTTTTAGAGATTATATGTTCCCTTAATCGTCCAAAGAATCCTTCAGGTAACTATCATCGACACATCTCTATTTTTTCTTAGGTATGAAGATAAAGTTCTAGTCACAGCTCTTGGTTATATAGATGAGTCTCTTTTTAATTTTATTGAATAATGCTTGAATGGTGTTGAGTGGTATATGTGAATACTTTATCCAAGTTATCACACCCAGTGTGCGTGATTATAGACTTTGACTATCATCTACACATCTATATTTATTTTTGGGTATGATCAAGATAAAAAAAAGGATCAGTTCTAGTCATAGCTCTTGGCTATTGATAGAATAATGCTTTGTGTGGATAGTGTTGAATGGTATATGTGAATCTTTTATCCAAGTTATGGGTGCGCTGATTTTTGACTTTGTAGTATCAAAGGCAAATTTAACTTCTCGAAACTTGAGAAAGTGTTTTTCTGCCTCTCATTTGTCCTCAGCTCCAAGCACCAAACCTTGTCACTCTAAACTCATCTAAAAGACTTAAAAAGGCTAGAACTATTGAAAATGCAAGATACAACAGGATATTCGGTTTTAAAAATCTGGATTGAAATTAGAACCAGGCCACAACAGTGGTTGGAAAATAGATTATGATTGGGCTTCACAAATAAGATCGTTGGGCCTTGAACTCTATTTGCAATATATCGAAACAGTTTTAATGGTTCGAAAAGGTTATCTGAGAGTAAATTTTTTTTTTCTTTCCTCTCCTGTGTNCAGCTCCAAGCACCAAACCTTGTCACTCTAAACTCATCTAAAAGACTTAAAAGAGGCTAGAACTATTGAAAATGCAAGATACAACAGGATATTCGGTTTTAAAAATCTGGATTGAAATTAGAACCAGGCCACAACAGTGGTTGGAAAAGAGATTATGATTGGGCTTCACAAATAAGATCGTTGGGCCTTGAACTCTATTTGCAATATATCGAAACAGTTTTAATGATTCGAAAAGGTTATCTGAGAGTAAATTTTTTTTTTCTTTCCTCTCCTGTGTCTGTGTGTTCCCTTTGGAGACCTCTCTTGTGCTAGTTTGTCTTCTGTAATTTGACTTGTTGATGATGAAGGTAGTTCAAGTACCATCTACTAAATCCATATCATCCATTTCCTCTTCTTCGGCTCAGAATGTCGGAGCTTTCTCCCTGAAGTCTGGTTCTGGTAATATCATCGAACACCTTGTGGGCTTGAGATATTTTTATGTGTTTAATTTTCGCTTTCTGGGTAAATCGAATCTTCAGAATTAGGATGGCGAGTGTTGGTGGATTGTGATGATTGCTAAATCAATTGGGTTTAACGGGCAAAAATTGAAACGTAAATCACACTTAAAACACTACCTCCTCCTTCGGATTTCTGCTTTCTGGCTAATGGGTTTAGTTTCTTTTGTATGTTTGATGTTCTTGAAGTTCAAATATTGCATTTTTTCATCTTATTTTGGGAAGAAGATTCGAGGGGTTCTCTGAGGTTTTGACAACATTATTTGTATCGAGAAGTAGTTTGAAATTGGTTTGTCAAACTTGTGTATATTTGTTTTGTTTGCAAGATAATTCCTCTAACCTTTGTAACAGTATGTGGTTTCTGTAGGGTCTTGAAGCCGAATAAAGTTGCTTTCAACACCATGATTCTTTCAGCTATGAGGACTTGTTCAAGTTCTGGGCTCCACACACTTCTCCCTAAATCAAGCCCTTTGGTTTCATCAAGAAAAAAGTTGGGAAACAGAACAAGTTCACAGTCCTTTTCCTCCACTGCATCACAAGTCATCTCTCAAACCAGCTTACCCTTTGTTGTTGTTCATCCCCGTTCGTCAGTAATTGTGTCAAGCCAACTTTCCCCATCTGATATCCCTCAGAAATCAGAAGAATGGTTTGCTTTACGGAAAGACAAGTTAACCACAAGTACATTCAGTACAGCTCTAGGTTTCTGGAAGAAAAACCGACGCTCTGAGCTATGGCATGAGAAGGTATACGACTCTGAGTCACGAGTCTTTGATGATTCTGCACGGTTTGCAATGAACTGGGGTGTACAGATGGAATCAGAAGCGATAGAGAGGTACAAAAGAATCATGGGATGTGAGGTTGGCTCAATGGGATTTGCTCTTCACTCCCAAGAGCAGTTTCACTGGCTTGGTGCTTCTCCCGATGGAGTTCTTGATTGTGGTATTCTTGAAGTGAAATGTCCGTATAACAAAGGGAAGACCGAAACTGTCTTACCTTGGTCCAAAGTTCCGTTCTACTACATGCCTCAGATGCAAGGTCAAATGGAGATAATGGACCGAGAATGGGTCGACTTGTACTGCTGGACACGGAACGGGAGCACGGTTTTTCGTGTGATGAGAGACCGAAGCTATTGGAGAATTATTTATAAGGTATTAAGGGAGTTTTGGTGGGAAAATGTGATTCCCGCAAGGGGGGCCTTGTTGTTAGGGAAGGATGATGCAGAGGTGAAGAAGTATGAGCCAACATCTACGCATAAGCTTACTGGTCTTGCCATCGCTAAAAGCATAAGTTTGGCTGCGGAATCAAAACTAGTATGCAGAGAAATCGCTGATCATGTCGAGTTCTTTTAGATGATTTTTAGAAATCTTGTCATATCTTTTGATTCATGAACTGATGCTTCCTCTTGTCAGTTCACGTTGTGTAGTTATGAAACTGGTTATTTATGTAACACATGTTAATCAGATAAATCAAATTAAAATTCTGGACAGTCTGGAGAAGAGAGGTGTTCTTTGGATGTGAGAAATAGGTGAAGGCAGTTAGACAAAGATGGGATGGTTTTTAGAAAGAAAAAACAATTTAAGGACAGAAGAATGATTCTTTGTGCCAACCTAGCAGATGACCAAAGACAGAAAGGAATGTAGTAAAATAGGACTTGGTTACCAATAATAACTAAAAAGAATGAAAAACTGATAACTAATAGAGTCAAACCAAAGGCAATGAACAAGAAGAACAAGTCTACAAATAAGTAATTTAAGATGTTCCTCTAGGCTATTTCTTTTCTTTTCGACTAGGGAAAATGTTTCTTTAATTCTGAGATACCTGCAAGAAGAGAAGATGGAGTCGGGACTATCGTGGGCTGATCAATGGGATTATACAAACCCTGATCCTCCTCCGAGTTCGACAAAAGAAGATGAGAACAAAAAGAAAAAGAAGAAGAAGGACGAAGATGGAAGCAAAAGCAGTCTTGGGAAGACCTTACTTGGGTTCAAATGGATGAAGGATCTCCGCAAGAAATCTGAAAAGTGATTAATCAAACCACCGTTTCATTGTATCTGTATCCCTTTGATTCTTGTTATTATCTTGTATCGATTCATTTTCTTCTTGCTTTTGCTATTAAGCTCTTTCCTCTTGATTGTTGATTCAATATAATCACCAATGCAAAATAGCTTCACTCAAATGGAAACGATAAATTAACCAAAATCTTTAAATAGGTTGAGACAACCAAAACTTGACAAATCCACAAAGAGAAATAAAGAACAAAGTCCAGCTATTGTGTTAACATCTCAAGTAGTCCTTTTTGTTCTTAGAAAAGACTGTAAAGATTGTTTCGTTCATCTCCTAGACTTCTTCTTTGAGGCCTTAGAGGAAGAAGGCTTGGAGTGATCAGCGGCTGTACTCTTAGTGGTCGCTTGGTTTGACTTTGAAGTTGAAGGAGCTGCTTCTTGTTTATCTTGCTTGGTCACTGCACCCTGCGAGCCACGGATTTGAGCTGCTCGCTTGTCCTTCCTCTTAGGTCTGTAACTCGACCTTTCCCTTCTGGGAAGCCACCTTTCAGGGTCCGGAGGTGGACCCGGGTTTGCCGGATCGAATCCTTTGGGATACTTTGGCTTTCTCTTCCTCTTCCTCTTCGCCTTCTCTTTGTTCTTCACTTCTTCCTGCATCGCCGAAGCAGCAGCAGCAGCGCCTTCCATTGGTTTTGCACCAGAAGTCTTTTCTAGGTTATCCACATCAACAGCCTTCAACCCGGGCAACGGCTTTAGCTGTTTCTCGTAAGTCTCTGCTTTCTCGACGTTGACACGAGCAAGTGTAGTCACAAGACCAACCAGAGCATCTGTGCTCTTGTGTTTTTTCACAATCTCCTCGTATAGCCGTGAAGCCTCTTCTTCTTGGCCATGCCTGAGCTTGAAGGAAGCAGCCTCAGGCATCAATATGCTAAGCTTATTGTTCTCGGTCATCGAATTCGACCACCACTTAATTGCTGAGTCAAGAACAGCAGCAGCACCATCATTTTCCCCAGCTCGCTCTTTGAGGGCGACAATGGTGGCAACGGTTGCAGGAAAATGCTGGATGTCAGTTATTTTGGACAGGGACTCTGCTGCTACATGAGGATGACTGGCAGAGGCAGCAATTTGTGCCCTGGCCAAGAGAACCAACTTGGACTTTTCCGGGAACTTTTCGGCGAACTGTCCCAGAAGTTCTTCAGCTTTGGCAGCCTTGTTCTCTCTCACCAAAACAGCAGCTTGAAGCAATGCGGGATTAACACTCTCAGGAAAGAGGCCCGGCAGTGCAGCAGAAAGTTCTCGTGCCTGTGGTAAAAGATTCTCTTAGAGGTCAAGCCAAATATGCAAAGAAGAAATAAGAGGGGAATAAACAAAGATTTCAAGTTAAAAAAAGACCTGATCGATCTTATTTGCATGGAGGAGCAGAAGGACGCGATTGGCATATATAGCTTCCTTATGTTTCTGTGAAAGCTTCGCATCAAGTGTTTGAGAAAGCTGAAAAGTTTGGGAGTCTTTTTCTTTTAGCCGATCTAGCTTCCTCAAACCATCAGAAATATCTTTGGAACCTTTCAAGGCAATAAGGTTGTTCACAGCAACAGCAAGTGAAGATTCATCGGCCAGGTCTCGTTTAATGATGTCCACATAAGAGCTCGTGGATTCTTGATTTTGTCCAAGGACCTGAAGAGAAAAAACTTCGTTACTAACAACTAGAAGATATCCTCCTGCCAGGCGGTTACGGACAAGGCGAGCAGCATAAAAGTACCTGTTGGACATATGCTAATTGGACAGCAATTGGGGCAAGCTCATTCTCAATATCCTCATCAGCAAAACCGTCATCCGTGAGGGTTTCCTGACCAATTCTGTCTCAAACAAACAATATTTTCATCAGGAAATCAGTACATTGTACAAGACTTGTAAAATCAGTAGAGAAATGAACAGTGTACTTGAGTGTTTGATAAAGAAAATCATGTATACATCCCTACATACTAGATTGATGTGATTAATCAAAAGCATGATGTTAAACAGCTGGTAGTGATGATAAGACAAGAGAGAAACAAGATCACCTAGTAAGGTTCAGTATTAACAACTAATTAACCGAATTACTTATCCTATATAGTAGAGATAGACCTAATACACAAACAATTGCATTAAAGCTAGAGGAGTGTCAAGCAGGACAACTAAAAGAAATGGCAGCCCTCTTAACAAAACACTTGTATGAGACGTAAATAATGAGCAATCCCTAAGAATTGTGACATACCTCCTCGCAGCGAGCAAAAGTTGTTCTGCATCAGTGTAGTTGTTGTTTTCAATCAACGAGCAAGCCGTATTAAAAGCCAACTCGAAACTACTAGTTGGTTTGATCCTCCAAGACTCCAAAGCTCCTTGCACTTGAGAAGCTTTACCAGCTGAAACCAAACCGGCGACGAAATTCACCTCTGCCGATTCAATCTCGGAGTTCTGCAGATTCCGGTACACATCCACGCAAGCATCTGTTTTTCCAAGACGGTAAAGAATCTGAGCCTCCAAAAGAGAAGTCTCTGAATCTCTCTCTCGGCCTTTCAAACACACAAAAGCTTCGTCTAGCTTGTTTTGACGGTATAAGCAATATGCCTATTAAGAGAACGATGCAAAGGTATAACACATTATGACCACACAAGAGCTAACTAAAACTCTTAAAGGTAAAATGTAGACGAAAACTGACCTTCTGAAACCCTAGATCGATGGGAAGCTTATGGAACGACTGAATGACGGAGAGAGCGTCATCGATCTTATCGTCTTTGACAAGAGCCACAACTTTGCATCGGATCGCATCCTCATCGGCAGGTGCAATCGACAAAACTGAAAACAGAATTCACGGTTTTGTTAATTTCACCAGAATGAAAAAAAAATTGAGAATTATAGGGGAGGAGGGAGGTAGAGAATCTGGACCTTGATCAGCGACCTTAACGGCTTGTTCATATTCAGATCGCTGGATGTGTCTGTCGAGAGAAGTGAAGAGATCTTCGATTGCAGGAGGAGGCTGTGAAGACTGGGTTTTGGGTTTCTCTTTCGATTTAGGAGCCATGGCTTTTACTCGGAGAAGAAATCGGAGATCCCCAGCTACAGAGTTCTGCCAAGGGTTTTCTGCATTTTCTTGTCTTCAACGTATGGATGTGTGTGACTGCTTAAGATTTGACGAAGACGAAGCCCATGGGCTTTTAAATGGGCCTAAGCGGATGAATAAACGAAAATATGAAGGGCAAAAGAGACGATTATTATGGTGTTGAAGGTTTATCCGATAATGGTTCTCTTAGAACTTGTCAAAGATTGAAGATGAAGACGGATCATATGTATTTGGACTCTGAGTTTGGTTATGTCCCTCCTCATATTTCCAAATTGATAAAGCTTCATATTATTTTGCTTTGAGGGAAATTATTTCAAGTACTGCATTGTTTATGGTATGCAAATGAAGAAAGTCAGAGGCTAATGAACATTAGAGAGTGCCACATGGTTGAAATCACAAGGCATACACAAGACTTCTCAAGGAGTTGGATCTGAAAATCATATATTAAGAGGATTACAGGATTCTACCGTTATCTTTAGTGGGTTGTTTATGTAATTTCGTGCAATCGGTTTACTATTACTAAATCAATCAACAATTTCTTTATGATTAATCAAAATACAACTATCCTTTGTAGCACCCAAGCAGCACTAAGAAAAGTATCATTGTCAATAGTTTGGCTGCGATTGTAAAGAGAGTTAACTATAAAACTTAAAGCCTCTCTCAAAGTTTCACCCCAAAATATTCCAGTTGTTTCATCCTTCCTCAAGTAAATATTTTTATATCACAAAATATCATAAAAGTGCAGATGAAAGAGAGTGAATATAAACATTCATGCATACTAGTGTGAAAATTAGACAAATGGCAGTTACTCAGATTAAGAGGAGGAAGCTCCACTTTCTCTGCGGCGGGTCCATGACCATATTGGTGGGGGTTGATTCTACTGATCCACACTAGTCCCCTATTGGTTGCAAATGGTAGTAAACAGTTAGAGGCTTGTACGTGTAGGCCCATAGTGATCTAAGTCCAGTGACATTGATTATATGAGTTGGAGTGAATAGCGGACACAGACCACATTTCTCACGAAAGTTTGCGGTTTCTACGGTTTCAACATAACTCGTCACCAGTGTAGCCGAGGTGCCATATGTTCATTTGTGCATGAGAAGCCCGAAAACACAAATATTCATTATGGAGAGAGTAACTTGTAATTATATTCTTTTGAATTACCACACATGTTATATGTTTCTAGTATTATCTCTTTGATCATCTTATATACCACTAATTCTTAGGATTTGTCATCTTCATTCATAGTTTAGAGGATCCATTTTTGGTAGAATTCATTGCAAAAATGGGTGACTGCCGTGTGGAACCACTAAATGACCAAAGTGTTAAAAGACTTTACGTCTGCCAACTGGTATCGTGGAGCAGGACTTATGAAATCGTTTCAGTGCTTATGGAAAAGTTGAATTATGGAAAAGTTGAATCTATCAGAATGGTGGCTGAGAGGCACGACTGTGCGTTTATCACATTCACAACCTGACAACCAGCAGAGAAGGCCATGGACAAGCTCCATACATGGGTTGACATCAATGCACAAAATTGGTACTGGAGCTCTATATCATAGAGTTAGTATCTGTTGCAACGGAAATCATTGGAGAGAAAAAAAAACTATGAGTTAAACTCTGGACAAGCAAAGTAGGATGTATCATGATATAGGACTTGTTGACTCTAGGAATTTAAAATGATTTCATCAACATAGAATTATACCTCTCTGGCTAATCCAAGATCGGCTATTTTGAACGTCATTGAGTTCCGGTCCACCAAGAGATTGACAGTGTTCTTCCCAATGTTCTGTCCAGAACGGTTTTGGACTACTCTTCTTCCGCCAGCACCACCCCCACCCCCAGAATCTCGTCTGCTAAAAGCAGGAAATTCTCCAAAATCAGGATATCCCGAACCAGGACCTCGACCGCTGCCTTTTGGGGGAGGAGGATCATCGCCTTCCTCATCTTCATCATCGTCGTCTTGCTGCTCTTCATCATCGTCTTGCTGCTCCTCCTCATCGTCTTGCTCCTCATCTTGCTCCTCATCTTCATCTCTACCGGATATGGAATCCAGACCGCCACCTCTATGATCACCAGTCCAAGCACCCCAACTTCGGAAACTACCATTTCCCCACATTCCAAAGAAGGGTGCAGGTTGAAG
>OVBB01002152.1:0-12120 GCA_900406415.1 Isatis lusitanica | reverse complement strand
AGTGCTCGCTGGTCCAAATCGGGTAACTTGGAGTTCACCCGGTTTGCAAACCGAATAACTTCTAAACCATAGAGTATTTTGGGATGAATCCAATTTTCCCCGGTTCTCTGGTGAGTTACGTTTCCAAAACATCTTGGCTTGTTGCTTGGNATTACTGGTCGTATGTCTCCAGCGGGCTCATTGAAGATCTTCCAAGTTGTATCTTCAATATCTTCTTCATATGAACTCCTTTTCAACTGATTCTTCTTCGAGGTGAACTCTAGGTGAGTTGAGTGTGTTCTCCAAGTCAAGGTTGAGCTGAAAGGATTCGTATTATCCTCCATTTGAGCTGAACTCTGCTCACATGTCTCCTTAGCTCTTCTCAGCTTCATGCTTCCTTCTCCAAGTCTCATGATTCCTTGCTCCTTGGTTGATGATGACTTGATGTCCTCATCATGGTTCATCATTACCATTTGAAGAGGTATACACATCACTCGTATCCATCTCTCTTTTTACCGTATATCAACTTGAAAAAGAAAAGTTCCATTAGCAAACAACATATAGTGAATATAGTATTATATTGTTGTTGATTTTAGTCTTATTTATTTTGACTTTGTTAAACAGCAACACTAAGTTATGAAACCTGGCTATTGGAAGTCGGATCAAATGCTTCAACAAATGCTCTAAAAGATTCAAATTCCCAGTCAAAACAAATGTAAGAATCTGAAGGTTTTTTGTTTGAATAAAATTTTACATTCTTTCAAAAAAAAAAAAATTTACCAAAGTAAGTTAGTATTTTAATACAGTATTGAACATTATGGATTTTTAAAATTTAATTAAAAATGACTTGGAATACCAGATTCATTAATGTCATTTTTATCAGTTTTTGACCATTCCATTGCTGATGAGATATAAAAAAATGTGTTAGTAAGTTGGATATTTTAAATATTAGAAGAAGGGATCGAAATTTAAAATAAAATACTAACCTCTTCATCTGCTAAAACCATTTCGATGTGCTAAAATCTTGGTATCCTAAGGTTCAGAAAAAAAATTAAGATGTGCTAGAAAGTATATAATGTTTAGATATAAAATGAAAAAAAATCGTAAAGGCTATGACTAACCTCTTCATCGGCCAGAATCATCTCAAATGTCTCGCCAGAATTAGCATTGTATTGTTTCCATGAGTGAAAATTTTTCACTTGAAATTTTCCAAGCTGTTTTGTAGGGTTTGATCTTAGACAAAAGGGTGATTTGAAGAGAATAAGACATTTTGATGTGTTGAGGTTAAAGTTGTGTGGTACGTGATTTCTCTCTTATAAGTATATATAAGTAAAAGTTTCCTAGGTCAAAGAATTGAATGGGTTCAAAATATTTAGTGGTTAACTTTTTTAAAAAAATATAACAAATATACGAAATAGGATGGTCAATAAATTGTTAGGATATTTCATAATATCTGGCAAAGATTATGTTATCAATTTGGCATAAATAAAGTATGAACCGAGACTATTTATTGGCAAAGTATTTGTTTGTTAAGAATATTTTATGATGATCGTTTGTTAGTTAGTAAATCTTATTATTGCTAAAACTGTTAGGCAAGATAATTTGTATCCTATAAATCTTTACGGTATAGTAATTATTTTCAAAAGTTTCCATCTCTTATGATTTCTGTATTTTGTTTTATTAAAAAAGGAATAACAGTCATTATTGAATAGATCACAATTTATATATTCGATTTGATATGAATAAGTAGTTGAAATATATTAGTTAACATAATATTTAATGTTTTCCGAAAATAAATGAGGAAATTATAGATATTTAGTCGGAGTAAATAACTATAACTATTGAATAGATATTATGGGAAAATAAGTTGATTTCGTATGGTATATATTCTTTTTAGGGTATAATAATTAGTTCTAAGAGATTAGCTAAGGCAATTAATTATGTTAAAGTTATTCAGTTACCGAAATTTGAATAGATTCAGATTGTTTCGAGAATTTGCTTAACATATACTATATTTCCCGAAACTTTAAAGGAATATATAGATCGTGATATTCACGAAATTTTATTCCAAAAAATAATCTTATATTCCATAGTGAATAGTTGTTGTATAAAGAGATAATTTCCACCTGGTGTACTTTAGCGCATGTAGTATGCAAGATATAGACTTTCGTGCACCAATGCACTTTCACACACAAACACTGCTTTGTTGTGCCGATTATAGCCCTATCTTGTTAACTTCACTTACCAATGCTATTAATCCTAAACTATCCAATCGCCGTTCACCTTTTTCATTCCTTAAAAACTGGTCGATATGACGACACCCGACCTCGACGCCCATCCGTCTGACGATACAATCCATGTCGGTAAGATGTACGCCAACAAACAAGAATGTCATATTGCTCTCGCTATCTACGCAATCAAGAACATGTTCCACTTTAAACAAACCACAACCAAGAAGAACTACTTTGTCCTAATCTGTTCCGACACACGCTGTCAATAGAGGATTAAGGCACACGAATTAAAAGACTGCGCCTACTATGAGATTCGTAATGTCAACCTCGACCACACATGCACCATCGAAACTAGGAGTGATTACAAGAAGAAGGCAACATCACGCGTCATTGCAGCTGTTTACAAGTCAAGGTATTGTGACCCTATCTCGGGCCCCAGAACTCTCGATTTGCAACAGTTGCTTCTGGATGATTTGCGGATTTCACTCTCCTGCAGAAAATGCTACCGAGCGAAAGAGATGGCCGTCCACGGAGTAAGAGGATCGGATGATGATTCATACACCAAGCTTCCACAGTACCTTCATATGGTGGAGAAGGCAAACCCGGGTACAGTTACCCACATCCAAACCGATACCTCTGCTGATGGGCTTGAACTATTCCTGTACGCCTTTCTCGCATTCGGGCCATCAATTGCAGGCTTCAGAAATTTGCGCCATGTTCTCATCGTGGATGGGACTCACCTATCCGGCAAATTCAAGGGTGTTCTTCTCACTGCAAGTGGTCGGGACGCTAATTTCCAGGTATTCCCTTTGGCATTTGCTGTGGTCGACTCTGAAAATGACGCTGCATGGACATGGTTCTTCGAAAAGCTTGAAAGAATAATTGCAGACAGCTCCAGCCTAACTATCATATCAGACCGCCACTCATCCATTATCAATGCAAAGAAGAAAGTTTTCCCTAAAGCCACCACGCTGCCTGTATCGTCCATCTCATGAGGAATGTGAACTCAAGGTTCCGCAGCAAAGGATTAGTGAAACTTGTTAGGCAAGCCGCCTTCGCATTTCATGTCGGTACCTATTGGAAATTCTACAACGGAATCTGCTCTACTAACCCAGCATGCGGCCAGTATCTAGATGCAATAGGAGCTGACGTTTGGAGCAGGTTATATTTCAGAGGCAACAGATACAACCTCATGACCAGTAACGTGGCTGAACAACTGAACCATGCCTTAGTGAAGGCAAGGTCATCCCCTATTGTCGAGTTGTTCATGTTCATCCAGAGAAAACTAACCAGATGGTTCTGTGCTAGGCGCAAGAAATCCCTTGGTTGCAGGGTATCTGTCACTCCTGAAGTCGACAGAGTCATAACCAACAACATCAGGTTAATCAAGGGCAGCACCGTCGATCATGTTTCGAACTGGGGCCGATAAGCTCGGAATACCGTACGTATCCTTGGTCGGTGACTGCTTCAAAAAACAATCCTGGATAGCCACATACCAAGGTCTCATTCTCCCTGATGGATGTCCAGGAGATGTAGACCTGCCAGAGCACATTGTCAACCTACGTATTCTGCCACCAAAGACCCGCAAACCTCCCGGTCGTCCAAGGAACAAGAGGATGCTGTCCACTGGCGAATACCCGGTACAACACTGTCCCCTCTTTTTTCCCTACTAAGATTCTTGTTATAGTTACCAACCATTTACTCATTTTTACAGAATTCAAAGAAAACGCCAAACAAGTGTGGTCGTTGTGGCGGTGTTGGCCATAACCGGACAACGTGTACGAACCCTGTTTGAAGGTGGTCGGCTTTATATCCATTTCTCTTAACCTTTAGTCATTTTTTTGGTTTTGGATAGAGAACTGACCACTTATCACTGCCGGTAATCACTCAGCTGTCTAGGTTTTTCGGTTTTCCACCCACGCAATTGTTGTATAATTGCATCCTTTTTTGCTCCTCCTGTTTTAAAAACCGATTATGTATCTCTTCCCTTTCGGACGAAGTTTCCACCAAATGTAATTGCATGCACAATTGCATTTCTTTTGAACACAATGTGGAATTTTCTTCCGTTTCCTCCTACTGCTTCAAGTTTTGCTAATCTAATTCTATTGTCTTTTTCCTTACCGGTCACAACAATTATATTCAGTTACTTACACCATAACACGTTCACAACTCACACCATTAGCCGTTTTCGGTTCTGCAATATAACAGAAGGCCATTCAATACGCACATGTTCAGTTACAGTGTTCATCCACCTATGTGGTACACGGACGTTCACATTTCTTTACGCAAGAAACGCCACATTTTTATGTAGTCCACATAATACCAAAAAAACCGAAAACACATAAGTCAATAAATATCCAACATAAACAGCACAGCACCCTCTGTGCTTCTCCGAAGATAACTGTTTATCTAAAGCTAACCAAAAACAAACAAACAACTAAGTTCACCGCCCACCAAGTCCAACATCCAAAAAAAAAACGTACCCTTTCTACCAAAAAAATAAACAAAGGGTTAACATTGGCCTTCTGTTGACTACGAGTACAGAGGGATAATCCACTCTCTGTAGATGTCCATTGTGTACAGCTTCCTAAAACTGTCCACCATCTTGTCTGTCATCCCTTCCATCCCTGGCTCTGGATCACCCCACGCATGGAAGCTCCATAAACTTAGCAGCCACGGGGCCACAGTCTCCAGTTCGAACATTCTCATACAATCCCGAACATCTGCTCCAAGAAAATGGCTTCGTCCCATGCCTTTGACTCAGCTGCGGTGAACAAAGTTTACGGATTATATACGGAAGCATCTCCACAACAGGTTTCAAGATCTGGCCGACCATACCATCAGTCTCGCATGGATTCGGATCCAAAACTTCAATGCTCCAGAGGTCAAGATTGATACTCAGCCCCACCCAATGTGACGCTGGCCAGATCATGGGTGCGTACACAGTGTCGACATATTCGACCCACGTATGTCCAGGAACACGCACAAACTGTTTCGTTTTCTCGTCAAACCCAAACATCTCCTTCTTTATTGCTTTGCTAAACAAACGGTATTTCGCTTCTATATGCGTGGTCAGCCAAGGGGACGCAAAACAGAGCCTCTGCTTTCTGAGTAAATTGCGGTGCCTCTCACCAAGAAAACTCATCAGCACCTCCATATACTAAACAGATTAGAAAACAACAAACTGTAAATATCTTCAAATGCTACCTCAATATCTAGTACGAAATAAAAATAATTTTCACATACAAAGGTGTTTATCTATTCCCGCCGGCCGGCAAGCACTAGCAGGAAATTGTTGTCAAACTCGTACCCCGAACGACACTTATGCTTCCTGCAAGTTAAAACAAAACACACATCAAATCAATCCTGCCCTGTCTGTACATGAGCTTAAACCGTGTTCGTACTATTATAGTACTTACACCACACTATTCGCCATCAATGTCTGTCTGAACATCTCGAAGCCAGGGATTTCAACCTCAGAGATCAATACACCGTCGTCGAACAAATTCTCCTCTTTCATGTACTGCGCTAACGCGAGCTCAGCCTCAGAAAACCTGTGGAACTTCCTCTTCAACGGGTGAGGAGTCACTCAGATATTGCGTATCATCCTCCCCATCGTCCTCATCATCACTTTCACTTTTTTCATCCAAATCAAACAGCTCACTCCTATCTACATCCTTCCCGCCTAACACTCCACTGCCCCCGCTGCCTGGACTGCCCCTCAGGTCACTGCTGGATTCAGAACTCGGTAAATCACCATCACGGCACATCCCTCCACCCGCAGCTGCTAAGTCCGTCGGAAGTACATGGCTCCCACAACCCCATGTACATCTATAATTTCCCTCGAAACCCAAACAGCGCCCTCCAGTGGATCCAACATAAACTCATGTATCATTACATCTATGTGCTCATCGATCCTACCTGCCTGTATCTCAAGATCTCCATCCCGGTCTTGCGTCATAGGGAAAGCAGGCGTGGACACACATTTACCAGACAATATGATGTTCCTCGTCACATCACCATCCATAGCACTACCGCCTCCTTCTCCAACTTTTACACTGTGTTCAGAACTCAACACATTGTCCATATTAAATTCATCCAAAGCAGCCTCCCGAACTTCTTCACGTATATCACCCACATTCTCCTCTACGACTTCATCCTCCATTGGACTAAGCAAACCCACATCGGTGTTGCTCCCATCCAAACACTTTGACACATCACGATCTTCCATTCCCCACAAGAACAATTGGGAATAGTATTACTATTTTTAGACGTAAAAGTAAACACACAATTTACTAAAATTAACTTTATGATACTTTTTTAAATTCACGATTAAAAATTATTAAACAGGGGCAATATTATAGAAATGAAAGTCAGAACCCCGTATGACGAACGCCATAAAAAAAATCTACAAGAAGGAATCTTGCTTTTCATGGTTCATCCAAGCAACGGCAAATACAAGCTAACACCCATCAATATGTCTTCCAACTAACAACTGAAACAAGAATCAGTCAAATAAAAGAAAAAATATCTGCAAACACATTCTGGATTGCAGATTATAGAGGACTCCTTAATCTACGAGATACAAAAACACAATAACCAGGTAAATCTACCAACTTAAACAAAATATTTCTAACAAATATTAAAGACACTATTAAAAATCCACAATAAATAGTTAGCTTCGTCTACGTATATGTTGTTGGAAGGATACACATAATCCTACGAACCAATCTGACCAACTCAGAAGCAAAAACAGAGATTCTGATTACCTTACAATTAAACAGGTACATAACATAAACTTTACCAAACAATTTTTTAAAAAAATATTTGCTGATGCATATATTTTTAACTACAGGATAATAATAGTTTGACTATCGATATGGAATGAACAAGCAGTTAATTTCCGACGCTTGTTAACCATAAAATATACGAAGAAAGCAGTCATCATTGTTACAAGCGTAAATCCTAAATCATATAAAGGTAAAGTCTACACAACTTATTTCGTATTTACAGCTTTAAAAAAATGTTACCCTATTTTATAACTATAATGCAGGAAAATTACTACTTGCATAAACTCCAGCTACGCGGTTCTACTTTGATAAATTCATCGATGCTATTAAAAATTTCAAACAAGGAAGAAGAACAAACGTTTAAACGTACGTGTTAATGGAAAGAAGAAGAAGATCTGAACGGAACAATGAAAAAAAAAATCACATCAGTTTTTGCAATAAATATTTTTCCAACAAAATTTATAAACACATGTTGTCACCTTTGCATAATTTTAAATACAATTCTTCCATCCGTAGAATGTCCAATCAAAAGGAAAAAAAATGGTCATAAAGAAAGCCAAAAAAACACAAAAACTATTTCAATACAAATAAATCTGTAATTTCCAAAAACGATTTCGCCACCGCCCTCCCATCTAGAGGTTTAATGTAAATTAAAACAGCCTTTCGCGGTTAATAATGAAACTATGCTGACAAAAAATGGAACAAAAATTATATAAATATAACCCGCGCGTAGCACGGGAAACCCCTACTCTATACTAATATAAAAGGAGGAGAATCCTGGCTCACTCAGGCATGCCACCTAGGATTTAATTCCACCTCAGCCTCTCTAGCCAATCAGAAACTTCCATTTTTTTGATCAATTCCATATTTTAAAACACAATTTCGAGGCCCATTTCCAATTTGCTCAGTTCTAAAGAATTTGTAAAACAAACGGGCCCAAGTCTAGCCCAGTTAAAAGAGCATTGTTGGCCTAGGAATATCAGACCTAAACGGAAAAATATTAGAGCATGTTCAATGGGAGAGATCCAATAGGGTCTCTTAAGTAATATATAATTACTAAACTTTTGTTAAGAGACTTTGCTAAAATATTTTTGTTTTCTTTGCTTCAATGGTAAAACCCCATTAGGTGTTCTTAAAAGAAAATTTTTGACCATTTTTAAACATTTAGACTCCACATATCAGCCTACAATGTTCTGTTCCAATCAAATACTCATGTCATCACAATTCACATCGAAGCTTCTCCAACGTGGATTATATGGTTATCATGAATGATCTCCAAACCATTTCCTGCATCAAACATTGACATGTTATTGCCAGTCAAGTCCCGATATTTAGAACTGAGAATGATGAGTTCGTTTCAGCAAAACGGTGGTCCCGTAGTGTTCAATCTGAAATTAAGAATATAGCTAGATGAAACAAGGAAACTCTTCTACAAAAGATCATCATCATCACAACACAGATACAATCAAGGAAGAAACACAAAACTAAACCAACAAAGTCAGACACAAGTACTTAAAGAAATTCCTTAATCCAATGGACCAAGGCAACACAAGATTTGGGTCATTCCCCAATTAAGTTTCCTAATTCCATTGAACAAACAGGGGAACAACAAGTCCTTGTGCAACTAGAAAGCTCTAGCTTGTTTTTCATCTATCTATATATACAGGTTTCATAAAAGACCGCTGCTCGATTTTGTAAACATCAGGGGATAGTTGACGACAAATCTCACACCAATCTGAATCATGAGGGCTGACACGTGATAGTTCACCACTGTACTTCCCCAAGATAAAATTTTATTATCAGTTAGCGCAGTAGAAGAAGATAATTTGGTAACTTTTTCATATCTATTCATCAGTCACTTTAGCAAATTCAGGCTGAGTATTACTCTACAACTGCGCCAGTAAGAAGACAACATAAGAGTATGTCCATCCGACATCCACGGATCACTTGGCCAGTTAATTTTGTGAAGTGACTCGGTTGCTCCATGAGAGAAGGAACAACATATACGGTGAAGAGAGTAACTTTTTAACAGTTCATAACTAAAACAAACATTGCAGATCAACACTGCTAACATATGTTGTGTAAGATCGCTCAGTTATAAACAGAGTAACAACGATAACAAATGCTTTTAGTAAATACATAATTGTAAAAGACAAGGAAAGAATCATAAGATGTAAACCTGAACCGTGGAGAAAAACCACTGCTTATGCTCTTAGTCAAATTATGAATAGGGAATGCTTCGTTAGCATCATCTCTGGAACACAAGTAAAGACAAACTCAATCAACTACTTTTCAGAAATAAGGAATGATTAAGTTGTCTTCTAGTGAGTTATAGAGGCGAAACACCCACTTTGGTTCATCCGATCCCGATGAAACGTCTGCGAGTCTAATTGCGTATATGGCACATGGTCTGTTAGCAGAAAAAGAGAGACAACAATCAGAAAATGTAAAGAGTACTTGCTCTTTTCTTATGGAGAGATTGATGAAACCTATCAACATTGATAACAAACAGCGCTCCTGAATTGGATTCTACAAATGAACTGAATCAAAATTGGAATCAAAACTCATAATCGGAATATACAATTCACGCCATATAGAGTTTATGTAATCGAAATTGAAAAAAAAAATCATGCAACAAGGGGATTAAGAAAAAAAAAAAACTCAAAGAACAAGAGGAGAATTGAACAGAGAGTCGACAATGGCGAGAGAGAAAAAAATTCATCGACCTTCTGTTGTGACACGTGCCTCTCAAGAGACGTCTCTTAGAGCATCAGTAATGCACAGCTTTCAAAAGGCTCTAAACTTAAAAATAAAGAAAAAAGGAAAAAAGAAATGAGGTGTCACATCTTATCTTCAAAATCGCCTCTATAGGAAGAGTTTTTACCAACAGTTCGAGACGTCTCTAAATATTTATTAGTAAAATATACTTAAAGAATCTAAAGTGAGCTCTCCGTTGCTGATGCTCTTATTTCCCTTTAATTAGGAGACGTATCTTCACCTTTTATCTATTTTTCATTTATTTTAATTACATTTTCCCTTAAGAGATTGTCTTAAGAGACGGCGTTAAACATGCTCTAACTTCAATGACTGCCTGCTCACCTTCCTAACCGGCGATCCTCTTCATCTTCTACCATAATATCACCATCTCCAATCAATTTTCATTTCTATTCAGATTATAAATGTTGCCAACTCAAAGATCCCAAATCCCACCAAAAACCCTTACCTCTTCTGCTTAATCCTCATTTTATTCTCTGGAATCTCCCACCAAAAATGGCCTTTGCTGATTTCCTCGCAATTCCAGTCCAGACCAAATATGTCACTTTTGAAGATCTTCATCTCTGCCCCTCATCCCAGCAAGTATTCGACATGCTAATTAATTTTTGGGATTCCAATGACCAAGAAGGATGTGGAGTTCACGTAGGTAGATCACGCTTCTCATATTAGACGAAAAGGTTTGTTTTCAGTCCGCTGTCATCTTCTCCATTCCTCTCCGGCATCAAATTTAATTATCCCACGTCAAAGCTGGAGATGAATACAATTGTTTCGTATAAGAAATAAAATGAATCTCAATCAGCCCTTTTGCTCTAAAACCCTACTACGCCACAGAGGGAGAGAGATATGCGTATCAATTCTTCACGTTGCCAACGAAGCTCTGGGCAGTAATATAGTTGCCTGAAGCGGTAATGGTGGGAATCATGGCTTCCTACTCAAGAGAAAGACTTGAAGGTCTCGTGAGTTCCGCCAAATCAGCCACGGTAGCCGAATAAGCTCTTTTTTTTTTTTGTAATCTGTAAGAATCATTGTGTGACTAGGGGTTTAGATGCTGGAGGCAATCCAGAGATTGGAATGAATGCTGCTAGAGAAAGCAAAGAAGCTATCGAAGAAGCACTTTATGGTTCAGATATGGTTTTTGTCACCGTATGTCGTCTACCACTATTCCTTTCACTTCTTCTTATACTATGCTTTTTCTATGGAATAGCACAGAATACAAATGACAAGTTTCTGTATTATTTTAAGGCTGGAATGGGTGGTGGAACCGGTACGGGTGGGGCTCCAATAATAGCAGGTGTTTCAAAAGCGATGGGTATATTGACGGTTAGTATTGTCACAACGCCTTTCCCCTTTGAGGGACGGAGAAGAACAGTTCAGGCTCAGGAAGGGATTGCAGCCCTCAGGGATAATGTAGATATGCTCATTGTTATTCCAAACGACAAGTTACTCACATCAGTCTCTATGTCTACTCCAGTTACGGAAGCATTTAATCTAGCTGATGATATACTTCGTCAAGGAGTCCGTGGAATCTCTGATCTCATTTCGGTATTGGCTTTGTTAGTGTCTTTGTTCTCACAGTGGAATCATTGCCTATTGGAGATATTCAACAGCTGTATTTTTTTTTCCTTTGCATTGCAGATTCCTGGATTGGTCAATGTGGATTTTGCTGATGTGAGGGCTATAATGGCAAATGCAGGTTCTTCATTGATGGGAATAGGAACTGCAACAGGTAAGAGTAGAGTGTTCTTTAGATTTGAGACTTTTTGTAGTAACAATAGGCATAATTGGTTAGAAGGAAGGTTAAGGAACCCTGTGATTAGTATAGGTGACGCTAGATGCATGTGTTTGTTAACTAAAATGTAAGGTTTTACCGAGAATTGGTATCACAGATGTAGATGAGTAGAATATATAATCTGACTACAGATTTGTTACTCTTTAACCATGACAAAGGAACCAGTCTAATAATGTTTGGTATACTTATAATTCCCATATGGT
The DNA here is from genome assembly GCA_900406415.1 of Isatis lusitanica. Classification (NCBI taxonomy): domain Eukaryota; kingdom Viridiplantae; phylum Streptophyta; class Magnoliopsida; order Brassicales; family Brassicaceae; genus Isatis; species Isatis lusitanica. Next base: position 353 of record OVBB01002152.1, on the reverse strand, counting down.
ACCCCATGTTACTCTACTACTATATGTGCATTTTGATATATTAAAGAAAAAGTGTACTATGTGTCCAGCTCAACCAAAGCATTTCTTGCCTCGGATTGTGATTTTGAGAGGGGTTCGTGTCTGTTGGGGTCGAAATCCCCTCCTCGNAGCTGCCCAAGGGTAAGAACCTTCCAGCCGCCCACGGTCCACTCCAAAAGCAAGGGCCGGCGGCTGGAATACGGCCAGCCGCCCACGGTTCGTCCAAGACCGATGTCGAAGATTGACAAAACGAGAATCCAAGGCTAAGATCGAACGGGACGTGTCTCGGGAATGGACTGGGAAAGACCGAACGCCCACAAGGCACGGGCCGGCGG
>OVBB01002150.1:0-12122 GCA_900406415.1 Isatis lusitanica | reverse complement strand
TTATTTTTAATGGAGTATTATTCAGATGGTGCAATAGATATGATTGGGGTACTTCTTGATATGGAAGCTTATATGGGAATGTCCTTAATTGAAGTATTACGTGAAATGATTTTCTTTACTTCAACGACGAAATATTATGAAATAACTGGTGGAATGGATAAGTTATCGAATGCATTCTTACCACAATTAAGAGAACATATTTTAATGCCATATAAGGTTGATAAAATTATACAAGAAGATAATAAAGTAATGTTACAAGGAAATCATGAACAAACGTTAGAGCAATTTACAATAACAAGTGATTTTGCTATTATTACAATTCCATTTTCAGCGTTAAGATTTGTAGAAGTTCAGCCATACTATTTATTCTCTTATTTTAAAAAAAGAGCAATTCGTGAATTAAATTATATTGCTGCAACTAAAATTGCAATAGAGTTTAAAAGTAGATTTTGGGAGAAAGCGGGACAGTGTGGCGGTAAATCTATTACTGATTTACCGATACGGTTTACATACTATCCGAGTTATGGCATTCATACTCCAGGACCAGCTATCGTAATAGCAAGTTATACGTGGGCAGATGAGGCGTTAACATGGGATAGTCTCCCGCAAAGAGATCGTATTCGTTACGCATTAAAAAATTTAGCGGAAATATACGGTGACATCGTCTATAGTGAGTTTGTCACTGGAACATCTTTTAGCTGGAGTAAAAATCCGTATTCTTGCGGTGCATTTACAGCTTTCGAACCAGGCCAAGAGCTCGAGTTATTTCCGTATATTACACCACCATCTGGAAAAGTACATTTTGCAGGAGAGCATACGACATTAACACATGGATGGATGCAAGGGGCAATTGAGTCTGGAGTAAGAGTTGCATATGAAGTAAATGAACAGTGAATCTCTTATATTTACAAATGGTCATTCTTTTAATAAAATGATAAATATAAATCGTAATTATTACGCTTTGAATACATTTGAAGTAAAGAAATGGATGGTCGGTTGAATGAATAAAGTGGAGATTCATATATTAGGTGGTTTTTTAGGTAGTGGAAAATCAACATTATTACAAAATTTATTGTTAGCAGAGAAAAAGAAGAATAGAAAAGTTGCAGTATTAATGAATGAAATTGGTGAATACTCGGTAGATACAGATATTATTGGAAAAGAGAATGTTTTAAGAGAACTTCTTAAAGGCTGTATTTGTTGTACGTTAAAAGAAGAGCTTGAAATACAATTACATTCGTTATACCAACAAGAAAGACCAGATGTCATTTATATAGAAACGACAGGTGTTGCGCATCCAATTGAAGTGTTAGACGCGTGTGTCTCGCCAATTTTAGCTCCTTTCCTGGAAGTGAAATCAATTGTAGTCGTTTTAGATGCAGTAAGGTGGTTAAACAAAAGTATATTAAGTGCAAATGTACAACAGCTATTGCATGAGCAACTGAAATTTGGTAGTCACATTCTTGTTAATAAAGCAGATTTACTAACAGATGAAGATAAGAACATAGTACTTGAAGAAGTAAAGACAATAAATGATCATGCGAAAATGTATGAGACAAAGTATTGTAATATATCTTTAAAAGATATAGAAGAAGCAGAATTTCCAAATGATGAGGAACATGAGACACTACACGTTAAACAGCATTTACATATACAAACGATGACGTATCAATTTACGAAACCGATTGATCAAGACAAATTATATGAATGGCTTTCGAATTTACCAGATAGTATTTATCGAGTGAAAGGCTTTGTGAAATTCCATGGAGATAAATACCCTCACCTATTCCAATATTCGTTCGGAGTACCGACTTTACTGGAACAAGATTTCGGTTTCCCAACAAACTTAGTAGTAATTGGAGAAGGAATAGATAAGAAACGATTGGCTGAAGGGTTAGAGAAAGTAGAACTTAACTCTAATTAAGGTGAAAAGACTAACTTAAAAAATAAGTTAGTCTTTTTGTATGGCCATTACTAAAATGAAACAGTATTTTCAATTGGATTGCAGAATATATATTGATTGTATGTCCGTTTCTATTACATAGGAAGGTGATTATATATTTGTGCCGAATGTAGAGGGTACTACAAGAGTTTTCCATTATCTATCGTATTAGTTAGTCATGATTACGGACAGGGGATTTTGGCGTGTTTGATTCTATCAGAAAGTAAAGTATGGGGAGGATCACAATGTCGATGAAAAAACGTAAGTGGCTAAAGACAATGTTTACTGGTTGTGTTTTAGGTTCATTATTAATAACGGCAGCTTGTTCAGGAAAGAAAACAAGTACAGAGGATGAAAAAACGATTAAGGTAGGAGTCCTTGCTTCTTTAACAGGACCGCTAGAATCGTATGGAAAACAAACAGTGAACGGATTTGAATTAGGGTTAGACTATGCAACTGGTGGGACTGGGAAAGTAGATGGGAAAAAGATTAAGTTTGTTGTAGAAGATACAGAAACGAAAGCGGATGTAGCAGTGAAGAAAGCTACGAAGTTATTAGAAGAAGAGAAAGTTGATTTTTTAGTTGGATCGTCTAGTTCAAGTGATACGTTAGCGGTTTTACCACTGGCAGAAGAATATGAAAAGATTATGGTTGTAGAACCGGCAGTTGCGGATAGTATTACCGGGAAGAACTGGAATAAATATATTTTTAGAACTGGAAGAAGTTCCTCACAAGATGCGATTGCAGGAGCAGCAGCAATTGCGAAAAAAGATGTAAAGATTGCGACATTTGCCCCAGATAACGCTTTTGGTCGTGAAGGGATTGCTGCATTTAAAGCGGGTGCGAAAAAATTAGGTGCGAACATTGTGAATGAGCAATACGCGGATACAAATTCAACAGATTTTACAGCGAATATTCAAAATATCATTAGTTCAAAACCAGATTATTTATTTATCGTTTGGGCAGGGGCAAATTCACCTTGGAAACAGTTGAAAGATATGAATGTGGAAGCGCAAGGTATTAAAATTTCTACAGGTGCGCCAGATATACCAGCATTAAAAACAATGGATGCATTAGTAGGTATGCAAGGTTTTTCTGTATATTATCACACACTTCCAAAAAATAAAGTGAATGATTGGCTAGTTGAAGAGCATAAAAAACGTTTTAATGGTGCAGTGCCAGATTTGTTTACAGCGGGAGGAATGTCAGCAGCAATTTCTATTGTAGAAGCCTTAAAGAAAACAAAAGGTGATACAGATGTAGATACCTTGATTAAGAAAATGGAAGGAATGGAATTTGATACACCAAAAGGAAAGATGAAGTTTAGAGAGAAGGATCACCAAGCGATGCAGACACTGTATTCTATCACATTGAAAAAGCAAGACGGTATTGATTATCCGGTGCCAGTGTTAGAGCGAGAATTAACGATGAAAGAAACAGAACCACCAGTTCAAAATAAATAGACTGAATTTTCTGTTGTTTTTGTATAAAGAGGGGGGCCCCTCTTTATACATATTTCTTTCATACTCACGGCTTTAAAGGGAGGGGATTTCGTGACACATTTGTTAGAGACGAAAAATCTTAGCGTATCTTTTGGTGAAGATCATGTTATTAAAGATGTAAATTTAACTGTCCAAAAAGGAAAACTCATTTCTATTATCGGGCCAAATGGTGCGGGGAAGACAACATTATTTAATTTACTAAGTGGACAGATTTCACCAACAACAGGTCAAGTGTATTTTAAAGGGCAAGATATTACAAAACTATCGATTTCAGATCGAACACGCTTAGGAATCGGTCGCTCTTTTCAACTTACAAACATATTCCCAGAATTAACAGTACTTGAAAATGTTCGTTTAAGTGTTCAATCATTCGTACAAGATTACTATAGCTTTTTCCCGAATCCAGCAAAATTTAAGCAACAAGTTGGAGAGGCGAGACGTTTCTTAAAAACAGTATTACTCCACGAGAAAGAGAACGTATTAGCGAAAGATTTGGCACATGGGGAGAAAAGAAAGCTAGAACTTGCGATGTTATTAGCTTTAAAAACGGATGTGTTATTACTTGATGAGCCGACGGCAGGTATTTCGGTTGAGGANACAAGTGATTGAAAATATTAAGAAACATCCAGAGAGCACAATTGTACTTATCGAACACAAAATGGATATGATACTAGGTTTGTCAGATCATCTTATCGTTTTATTTCATGGAGAGTTATTGGCTGAAGGATTGCCAGAAGAAATTATAAAAGATGAGCGTGTACAAAGTGCTTATTTAGGGGGATTATATAGTGGCACTATTACAAGTGAATAATATAGAAACGTATTTAGATCAGTTTCATATTTTGCAAGGAGTATCTCTTACTGTTGAGAAAGGGACGATTACTGTACTGTTTGGTAGAAACGGGGCAGGGAAAACAACGACATTACGCTCAGTTATGGGGTTTCACCGGATTGCAGATGGTGAAATTTATTATGATAGTGCAAAAGTAAGTGGATTACCTACACATTTAATTTCAAGGAAAGGAATAGGGTATGTACCAGAAAATCAAGGTATTTTTCATGATTTGACAGTAGAAGAAACATTCGCTCTTGCTAGGGGGAAAGGTGAAGAAGTAGAAGGGAAAATAGAGTGGATGCTGGAACTATTTCCGGATTTAAAGCAGTTTTGGAATAAGAAAAGTGGGCTCTTGAGCGGAGGGCAAAAGCAAATGTTGGCTATTTCAAGAGCGTTTATTAATAGTGATGGATTATTACTTATTGATGAACCGAGCAAAGGGCTATCCCCGATAATGGTGGAGAAATTAATGGTAGCTATTTTGAAGATGAAAGAGAAAACAACAGTTTTACTTGTTGAGCAAAATTTTATGATGGCTAGTCAAATTGGCGATTATTTTTACATTATGGATAACGGACGAATTGTTCATAACGGTTTTATGAATGAATTAAAAAAGGATAAGGAAATGTGTCATAAATATTTAGGAATCTCTTAACATGAACCCGAGGTGAAAAGGATGGATGTGTTAATAAATTTATTTGTAAATGGGATTTCAACAGGGATGCTCATTTTTTTGTTAGCATCAGGTCTTTCACTTATTTTCGGTCTAATGAGCGTTTTAAACTTTGCACACGGTGGTTTATTTGCGTGGGGAGCATTTACAGGTGTTTGGTTATTTAATATGACAGGAAGTTATATATTAGCTTTAGTTGGAGCAGTAGCTATGGGAATGTTCCTAGGATTTATTTTAGAAAGGTTTCTTATTAGACCAGTATATGGAAATCATGTTCGACAGCTGCTCGTTACGCTTGGAGGAATGCTCGTTCTTAGTGAGTGTATTAAAATATTTTGGGGGCCAAACCCTATTAGTGCAAAATTACCGTTATGGTTACAAGGAAGTTTTACATCCGGAGGTATTATATTAATTAAATATCGTCTATTTGTTATTTTGATTGGGATAATTATTTACATTGCACTACTATTATTACTCAAAAAGACGAAGATAGGTCTTATGATCCGTGCTGGTGTAATGGATAAAGAAATGGTTCAAGCGCTTGGTATTAATGTAAAAGCGATATTTTCTTTCGTCTTTTTATTAGGAGCAGGGATGGCAGCTTTGGGAGGATTCTTATTAGCACCGTATTCGGGCGTTATTTTCGCCGAGATGGGCATGCAGTATGCAATTTTAGCATTTATAGTAGTAATTATCGGTGGATTAGGAAGCGTACAAGGTTCAGCTATTGCTTCTTTAATTGTCGGATTAGCTGGTGCTTTTACAGCGTATTTTATACCAGATTTATCACTTGCAATTAATATGTTAATGTTACTATTTTTCTTAATAGTGAAGCCAACTGGACTTGTTGGTGAAAAGGGGTGAAATGGTGAACAACACATCGGACCGAATTAAAGTATACTCCGGAGTATGTATGCTCATTTGTTTAAGTGTATTTCCGTTCGTAAATGATTCACGGAGCCTGTTAATTTTGTTCACTCAAATCTTCATCTTTGCTATTTTTGCAATGAGTTTTGATGTATTGCTTGGGTATACAGGAATTGTATCGTTCGGTCATTGTATGTTCTTTGGGATAGGAGCATATGGGGTAGCGCTTTTATTTGATCGACAAGGCGTATCAATAACGAACTTTTTAATTGGAATAGTAGCTGCAATTATCGTTTCAGCAATCGTTAGTTATATAATTGGTTTGCTTTCTTTACGATTGAAAAGTCATTTTTATGCAATGTTAACACTTGCTATTTCACAGTTGTTTTTCGTACTTGCTGAAAAATGGCGTGGGCTTACTCACGGAGGAGATGGTTTTACATTTGGGGTACCAGAAATATTCCGTGATCGTTTTACTTTTTATTATGTATCACTTGTATGTTTATGCTTCATTTTTATTCTATTACGTCTTTTTACAAAGTCTTCTATTGGGAAAGTATTAAAGGCAATTTCACAAAATGAACAACGTGTTGAAGCACTTGGATATAAAGTCCTCCATTATAAAATAATCGCAAGTGTAGTCGCAGGAATAGTAGCTGCAATTAGCGGTGGTTTATTTGTTATTACATTACGCTTTGTCAATACGACTGTATTTTCAATTGAAATGACACTAAATGCACTCTTAATGACAATGATTGGAGGAGTCGGAACATTAATTGGAGCTATTGCTGGATCTGGGATTATTGAATCACTAAAATATTATTTATCAGAACTAGCGACGGAATATCCGATTTTTGAAAGATGGACGATTATTCTAGGTTTATTGTATATTATCGTGCTACTTGTTTTTCCGAAAGGATTGGTTGGGACGGTTAAGAAATTGAAGGGTTTTAAAAGGAATAAGAAGGAGAAAAGTACAGAAGTGGAGCAAAACGTGTGAAAAATCAATTGTATACAAAATAAAAATCCCTCTTTTATATTCGTTAAAGAGGGATTTTTATTTTGAAAAAAGTTTGTAATCAAAGTCATTTTATTAATCAAATAGTTCATCAGGGATATGCTTTATAAAGGTTTGATTCGTAAAAAAATGAACAGCTAAATTCTCAAGGGGAACATCTTCAATTATTACTAATGTATCATTTTTAATCGGTAAAAATGCTATTCCTTTTCCATCAGCAATAAACTCTTCCATAAGCGAATAAGAATCCAACTGTTGAAGTTGTCGCTGAGATAGATTGTTTTCTTTTAGAAATTGTATTGTCTTATTCCTAAAAGGGCACTTTTTGTCATTGCTAACGAAGAAAATTTCTTTTGAATAATCAATGGTACATTTTTCTTTCGCTTTTAATAAGCCTACAGAAATTGAGGTTGTGAACACTTTTTTAAACGATGCGTCAGGATAATCCTCATAAGTTATGACCATATCAACTTTTTGTTGCTGCAGTAATTTTTGCAAATGACTACTACTTTCTACATATATTTGATAATTTCTGAAATTTACTTTAATACGCTTACTTAAATAATTTGTCAAAATAGATTGTGACGTCGCTATTATATAAGAAGAACCACTCGTTTTAATTTCATCTTTTACTTCTTCTAATAGAGTTAATATTTTATTCGTGTAATCTAATAAAATGTCACCAGCAGGTAACAAGGAAACACCTTTGTTATCTCTATGTAGTAAAGGCGTTTCTAATTCTTGTTCTAATTTTTTGATTCGCTCAGTTACGTTCGGTTGAACATATCCTAACTCTTTAGCAGCTTTACTAATAGAACCCTCACTGGCCACAGTTTTGAATATAATAAGATCATTTATTTCCATGTATCTCAGCCCCTTATGCACTATCATTATAAATGATACCAAACATAATTTATACCTATTTTACGTTAGCCGCTTATCGATTTATCATAATGTATATAAGATTGAAAGCGAGTGATAAACATGATTGGAATGCAATATAAGGTCATTCTTCCAAAGGATTATGACATGGAAATTATTAAGAAAAGGGTAAAGGATAATGGCTATAAAACTGATGGTTTCCAAGAACTAAATTTTAAAGCTTATTTAATTACGGAAACGGAGAAAGACGGGAATTTTTATAACTGCTATGCACCTTTATATATTTGGAATGGTCATGAAGGGATGAATAAATTTATCTTTGAAGGGTATTACGATAACATTTTACAATCTTTTGGATGGCAACAAATACATATAGGTGTTCCATTAGTGGTTAATCTAAGTGATGGATTTAAGAAAAGTAGATATGTTGTTGAATATGCAGGAAGTATTTCTCAAAGTAAAACGTTGATTGGGACTCAATTAAGCACGATAAATGAAGATGTACAAAACAACGAAAAGTGTTTAGGGAATGTAATCGTTTATAATCCGGATAAATGGGGATATAGTAGGTTTGAGTTTTATGAAGAGAAGCCTGAAATGGTAACAAATAAAGGTGTTACAGTATATGAGATTTTGCACATTTCACGATGAAAACTTGTTGAAATTAAATTAAGAAAAAGGAATGAAAATGTATGCCTTTTGTGAACGTTTATTATCATGATAATATATTAAATAAAGAAGAGTTGAAAAAGATAGGTGAATGTATTCATCTGTCATTAATTGAACATTTTAACATCCCTGAAAATGATTTTTTTCAAATGTTTTTACCTTATTAACAAAATCACTTTTTATATAATCCATATTATTTATTAGAAAGAGGAGAAAAGAGAACGGAGAATATGATTTATGTTTCTATTACATGTGGACCGGAAAGAACGATAAAACAAAAAAGGAATTTATATCAGTCGATATCCTTGAAGGTTTCTAAATGCTCGGGGATAAAAAGTGCAGATATTTTTATTACGCTAAATGAGACATCTGCTGAAAATTGGTCATTTGGTCAAGGATTGGCACAATTGGTAAAAGTGAAGGGTGAGTGAAATGATGAATGAATCAATTGAATATTGTATTCAAGAGAAAATGAGAGAAAAGGCACCTGCATTTGCTCATTATAGTGAAGAGATATTGTTTGAGGAAGTGTGGCGGGATGATACTTTAACATTAAGAGAAAGAAGTTTATGTACAGTGTCGGCATTAATCAGTCTTGGTCATACAGAACAATTACTATTTCATTTGCAGTTGGCCAAACAAAATGGAATTGCAGAAAATGAAATGATTGCATTAATAACGCATATGGCTTTTTATGTTGGCTGGCCCAAAGCAGTAACAGCTTTAAATATAGCAATGAATGAAATGGAAAGTTAAGAATAACGATAAGAAAGAATTCATTAAATATGAATTCTTTCTTATCGTTATTTATGCAATACTCTAATGAAATATTTTTCACTTTTTCTCTTGCTTTTTTATCAATTGCGTAGTAAAGTGATGGTAAAATTAACGCTAGGAAGTGACAAAACATGCGTGATAATACGATAGGATCATTAATATGGTTACGTTTAATACGATTTACGAACCAAAGTAATCAAATGTCAAATGAGTTTTTAAAACGTTTTGATTTAACGACAGCTCAATTTGATGTGCTTTTGCAAATACGTACGTATCAACCACTAACACAAATGGAGTTAGCTGAAAAGGTAACTGTTACACAAGGTGGCATTTCTCGAATGTTAACTCGTCTTGAAAAAGAAGGATATATTGTACGAAAACAAGATTGGAAAACAAAAACAATTAGTCTTACAGAGCAAGGAGAAGCAGCTTTAGAGAGAGCATTGCCAGAGCAACTTGCATTTCAATCTTCGTTTTTTGATGATGTATTAAATGAAGAAGAGCAGAAAATATTATACGAGCTGATGACGAAAGTGCATAAGCATAGTGAAAAAAAAGAATTACCGCAAAAGTAATTTTTTTACAATATCAATTGACTGATCAAGTGATGTTGTAAGTAATGGAGAGATACATTTGAATTACCAACGTTTTTAGAAGAGAAACTAATATTACTTCATTAAAGGAGAGAGTAACTATGGAAAAATACCGTATAGATACAAGAAAAGGAATTGAGTTTGGATTATATTCAATTGGTGATCATGTTTTAAATCCACATAATGGGGAGAAAATTACGCCAGAGAAAAGAATTCACGAACTAATTGAAACAGCTAAGTTAGCAGATGAGGCAGGGCTTGATGTGTTTGCTGTCGGCGAAAGTCATCAAACACATTTTACAACGCAAGCTCATACAGTTATTTTAGGTGCGGTCGCGCAAGCTACGAAAAATATAAAAATTGCAAGTTCAGCAACGATATTAAGTACATCTGACCCAGTTCGAGTATATGAGGATTTCGCTACCATTGACTTGATTTCTAATGGTCGTGCTGAAATCGTAGCTGGTCGTGGATCTCGTATTGGAGGATATAGTTTACTTGGTTATGACGTGAATGATTATGAAGAATTATTTGAAGAGAAGATGGATCTTTTATTAAAAATTAATAACGAGGAACATGTAACATGGAATGGACAGTTCAGAGCACCGCTCGCACATGCATCGGTTATTCCAAGAGCGAAAAATAATAACTTACCAATTTGGCGTGCAGTTGGAGGTCCACCAGCTAGTGCAATTAAAGCAGGACGTGCAGGTGTGCCAATGATGATAACAACACTTGGTGGTCCAGCAATTAACTTTAAAGTGTCAGTAGATGCTTACCGCGAGGCTGCTCAGCAAAGTGGATTTGATCCAGCTAGTTTACCAGTTGCGACAACGAGTTTATTTTATACGGCAAAAAATTCACAAGATGCACTTAGTGAATATTATCCTCACATTAATGCTGGTATGCTTACACTGCGCGGTGGTGGGTATCCGAAACAGCAATTTACAAATGCAATAGATTACCGTGATGCTTTAATGGTTGGTAGCCCACAACAAATCATTGAGAAAATGCTTTACCAATATGAATTGTTTGGCCAACAACGCTTTATGGCACAAATTGATTTTGGCGGTGTACCATTTGATAAAATTGAGAAAAATATTGAATTAATTGCTACTGAAATATTACCAGCCGTTAGAAAACATACAGCAAAATAAATAAAAAAACTGGGAGTCTAATTGACTCTCAGTTTTTTATTTGTTATGGAAAAATGACAAAAAAATGAACTTTTAGTCGAGGGAGAGGGAAGTTGTTTTCTATTTTTGAATAACATTATTTCGAGTTTGAATTTTGAAAATACATTTTTCTCTTGACAAAAAATAAGCATTTATCGAGGGTAGTTTCGAGGACATTTTTTCGGTTGAAAGTCAAGTGTATGAAGAAAAAACGATTGTTTTATAGATATAAAAGTAAGAAGTATATTGAAAAAACACATTTTGCTAATGAAAAAAATCTGATTCAAAAAAATGACAAAAGACATATTTCAGACAAAATGATGTCAATAATACGTCAAAAATAACCTGAATTTACTATGCAGGTATATTATACAATTCGATTAACGAATAAAACACTACAGAAATAGTGAAAAGGTAAAAATTAGCATTGCAATAGTTTGAAAAACTGAAACTTCATATTTTTCGACAATACATACAAAATGTTTTTGTCTTTTCGTATTTCTTAATAATTGAGTTTGATAAGATTGCTCAATTAACTTTTATTATAAAAACTATGAAGGAAGTGATTTTAGTATGGAAACGCTCGAATTGGCACGAATACAGTTCGCATCAACAACGATTTTCCATTACTTTTTTGTTCCGCTGTCAATTGGTTTAGCTTTTATTATTGCGATCATGCAAACGTTGTATGTGGTAAAAGGGCAAGAAGTATATAAGAAGATGGCAAAGTTTTGGACGCAATTATTCCTTATTAACTTNAACAGGTATTTTATAAGAATTTCAGTTTGGTATGAACTGGTCAACGTATTCACGTTTTGTAGGTGATGTATTTGGTCCCTCGCTTGCAATTGAAGGATTACTGGCATTTTTCATTGAGTCTACATTCCTAGGTTTATGGGTATTCGGTGAGGATAAATTACCGAAGCGAATTCACTTAATGTGTATTTGGCTCCTTTCAATTGGAACGATGTTATCAGCATTCTGGATTTTAACTGCAAGTGCATTTATGCAGTCACCTGTCGGGTATGAAATGGCAGCTGATGGTCGTGCACAAATGAATGATTTCTTAGCCATTATTCAAAACCCACAACTATGGGTACAATTCCCGCATACAATTACAGCAGCAATTGCAACAGGTGCATTCTTTATTGCGGGTGTAAGTGCATGGAAAATTACAAAAGGACAAGAA